>WWET01000079.1:1075468-1087129 GCA_011038615.1 Limnodynastes dumerilii | reverse complement strand
GCTTTCCATTAAAAGCTGTTTCTCAAATAACACTGTGGTTTGAATTAGGATACTTGTACAACTTAATATTCTTTTTTGGGTTACATTTGAGGGATATTAGGATATATGTTTGATTAGGGGTTAATTGATGGATATAAAATACTAAAGTAGATCAAAGAAAAAATAACTATATTAACAAGTTAACAATAGTGGGATGTTCTATTAATACAAAAGAACCCTGGCCAAGTATCGGAGAAGAAGAGGTCACAAAACCTTTGCTACATATACACGTTATGCAATTTAATTGAAAATCGTTTGTAGTTGTATTTGTAAATCTCTTATTTAAATTGTTACTGAATTGTTTATTTTCATGTGCTGAAAGGATTCCACAATGCCTTTGAAGACAGGAGACTAGCATGGCAGCAGCAAGTTCAAGAGACTTTTTAGCTCCAAAACAGAGTTGTTATTAGGAAGTGTGTACAAATGAAGGATAAAGAATTACCTTCACTGTATTGACAAGTTGCCCATCTATGTATAGTGCTGCAGTGCTGTTTTTCAGCATGCCTTTACTCATTACGAGAACCAGATGATGCCATTGGCCTTCCATTATCAGCTCCCCGCAACGGAACTGGGCACAACAAGGTAGGATCTCATAGAAAGAAGACTCCTCACTGAAGTCATCCACTGGAAAGAAAACATACAGATTTAGGGATTTTGCCACAATCTAAGATCTGTATTCAGTCTGATATGTTTATATTAACTTCTAACTCACAAAGCAAAAGCAAAATACTGAATTACCAGACAGGATGACATCTTTATACACATTCTCTGTGGTTTTCTTTGTATATAAACATTACTGTACTCACCTAAAAATGAATACATTGATACAACTGTCCCTTTGTCAACAATCATGCATTACCTACCAGCAGGAGGCAGCTTAACAGCTGTCCCTTTTTCTGGCTATTGAATCCACCAAGAGTGCAGGGTGGAAGGCTGCTTTGGGCCCCTTCTTTTCCAAGACCCATAGCAGTCACATAACCCTGCACGCAGTCTCCAAGCCTTTTTATGTGCCAATATAGTGCCAGAACCAAGATAGGTCCTGTACCCCACAAAAAGAACCAACATGCCCCACAATTCCCTACTATGGTGTCATTTGGAATATATATATGATAACTTGCATTTTTTTTTTTTTACTAATATTTTAGATAGTTGTTTATATTACCCATGTGTAAAAAATGTAATTTTCACTATTAATTGTTATCTGGATAATTACCATAGTTTTGGAGAAGTTCTTCTTTTGTTGACACAATCAGGGACTTATCTTTAGCTGAGAGGACAATGGCAAGGCAGACATAGTGCTGCTCAGAAGAGTTTGCCCGTCTGACAATGGTAAGCAGCCTCACTGGGTGATTATTTGGAGGAGAGCTAAAATGCTCAATGCAAAACCAGGTGGAATACGTTAAACCTGAAGGCGGTGGGAAAAGGCGTTCCCCTTAAAAAATGAAGAGAGTAATTTAGATTATTTACAATTAGGAAACAAATAAACATCTTGCATACAACAAGTAGTTAGGGAGTACATTTGCCTGATAAATACTTGAAGAGCAATATTTTGCAGGCAGCATGTATTTACATGTAAATCTGCATAGCATTGATGGAATTTATTTAAATGTTATTGATATATTATTATTCAAATGTAATCACATTAAGCATTTGATTATGAGACATGTCAGGAATTATAAAAGTATAAACCGACTTTGAAGAATGATTCTTAGGAATCAACACGCAGTTGAATATTTCCAATCAACTATGGTTGGCATCGGAGAGTGTAAATATCGGATGTTCCTATGGGACAACTTAAGTTTGAAACTACCTCCATTTGATTGGCTTCATAACTATGCATTACTCAACTAAACATCAACATCTGAAGCTGTCATGGTGTGAAGTAAAATATTTATTTATATCAACTTTATTAATCATTTCAATTGTGACATCCCTACAGTTACTATTATATTCATCCCTGACATTGCCAATTGAAAGTAATAAAGATAAATACATAATGTTATTCAAGTGTATCCTGTAATACAAAGCAGATTAACAACCAACCTTTTTGCATATATTCTATGTAACACTATGTATTGCTAGGTACAACACATGGAAAACACTTAACCCAAAAAGAAGCTTCATAGAGAACCATTATGTAACATGTTGCAATCAGCCTCCTCTTTGCCATTAGATACAATTTCCCTGTTCACTTTTTTTTTATTCTTGTTAATGGTTACCACATCATTTTTCTGCCTGTTTGAAATGTGTTTCATGTGCTGAACAGAGCTGTGAGACTCTGGCATTAAAAAAGCACAAGTGATCTGGCTCTGCCCATTAGAACTTTATTTATTGCAGACCTACTTCTGAAGAATGCACATGTGTGTAGGATGAAGGCACGCACCCGCACACATCTGTCCTACACTCTAATTACTGGCAGACAGGGGTGTATCTAGGAGTATGGCTTCCCCTGCTAAAGTAAAGGACGACCCCCATCCTCCACTCTCCTAAATATGGGCTGTAAAGGCATACAGGTTTTTAATCTGCCACAGCTGTGCCACTGTTTGTCATACTGACAGGTAGCAGATCAGAAGCACCAAATACTCCCCACAGGGCTGGTGGACTGACTAATGTACAGGCTTTCAGCCACAGCTGTGCTGCTGCCAGTCATGTCACACTACAAGCCTCTACATTACACAGTCTGGACTCCGGAGCAGTAGAGGCTATCTGACTGCAGGTGGCACAACATGGCAACCCACCAGCGAGTGCTATCCCCAGTCAAGGTTTCCATAAGCTCCTGTTGGCAAACTTAAAAATACTGGTGTAGTGTATATCTGGGGCTAATTAAACAACAAACCAAAAAATAACTCAACAAATGACACAGATGCTAATACATAATTAGTATTGAAGAATATAACTGCATTATTTACAGAACATTTGTGTACTCAGTTGGGGCATATTTAAAAAATGATTATTCATATTGCAATGAACAGCAATGAGAAGAAATTTAATTACTTGGTATATTTAGAGCATAATATCATCACAGTACAGTGAACAGCAAAATAGATCATTACACTAAAGTATGTAACTGCTGCATTCAGACAAGGCTTTCTTACCCGTTCCTATGCCACTGAGTACTGCCCCATCCATAAGGCCTGTGGTAACTGCGTTACTGGTCGGTGCATTGTGAGGAGCTAAACTTGGCAGGAAAAGGCACCTATTAAACAGAAAGTATAATGGTCTAAGATATCTATATAAAAAAAATAAAAAAATTTGTTTGCAAATATCATGCACATCCCAGCACCAATTGATATGACGCAAGCTGGTACGGTTAGAACCTGGCCGGGTATAGGGGATGTTAGGGTACCGGTCAGACTTCCATTTGGTGTACGCTGGGCAGAACTTTGACCAGTTGAGTCTGTTTTGTCCTTCCTCTAGATGGATTTGGCAGTTAGCAATGGCAGTTAGCAGTGGTGAGTATGCCACTATCCGCCTACTCTCAATCACATCCCAATTTAGGAGACTCTTCTGACCTGCGGACCAGAAAAGGGGTGGGGCTAATGGAAAAAATGGGTGCGGTTTGAACTAATAATGTCAATTGTTAGCGGAGTTTGTCAGGAATAGGGCGGTGCTTATTTTACTGGCTGTTTACGAAATAATTTTTTGTCTGTCTCTATTTCAAAAATAGCACTATTTAGAAGATATTATTAATGAATGTGTAAATATGCCAGTTGGCATACTTACCCATTCAATCATTCATTCAGAAATTGCCACCTCAGACTAGTCACACACCCACCGGACAGGTGAGTATTACAGGGGAGTCTATGAGGAGTTTTAGGGTTTGGCTGCGGTGAGGAGGGCCTTAGGGTCAGGCTGCGGTTAAGGAAGGCTTAGGGTCAGGCTGAGGAGAAGGGAGTCATAGGGTAATGGAAGGGAGGGTTAGGGTTGTAAAAGGGGAGGGTTAGGGTAAGGATTAGAGTAAGGGTTGGGGTCACATTAACATTCACCACAAGCAATCGATTTGCAGTCAGTTTGCAACTGGCTGGGAGTAAACGTCTCTTTCAAAAAAGGGCTGTTCTCAGCGGCACTCCACACCCTTATTTTACATGTTACCCCAAAAAATACAATGTCACTTTATGGGCATGTTGGAAGAGCTGCTAAGCTGCTAATTATTTTTAAAATGTTGACGGTTACATCAAACTCACTGATAAATTAATAGCTTGAAGATTTAAACACAGGCAACATCAGGCACTTCAGCTAGTTACATTTATAGAGCTCTCAGTTCAGGTATTTGTACAACCTGCAAAAAGACAACTTTCTATCAGAGGGAAAGACTAAGGTCTATTGACCTGATTCAGACTTACTACAAGGAGTGGGCGTTCTCTGGTCACTAGGATGAGAAAACGTCCCTTTTGGTATGCAGCGCATGTGCGAGCGTCACATTACCAGGACAGATCTGTATCCAGAGTTCAATCCTGGTAAAAATACCGTTAACAGAGCAGGAAGGGACAGGAGGGGTGAAGGGTATGTAACAGTACAGTAACGGCTGGCTGCGGATATTAAGGCTTGTCACAAGATAGCAATGTACAGTATATAATATATGATAAGCAGCAGCAGATGTTTGAGAATAAAAACCATGGGATAAAGTTGACCAAACGTCCAAAAAAGTCTAATTATAATACATGTCGGCCAGCTTGACCAGCTTTGTAATCCCTGTAAGTGTATACTATGATTGTTGCAAAGCTCAAGAGATCATGACCTCGTTTGATTGTATCTTTTAAACTTTCCAAAAGATGTAATCAAACTATGTCACGATCTTACCTTGCATCTGACGAATCATATTCTCCTTCCTGCATTTTGTTGCAGCAGGAGTATATGGGACAGACTCGCCTAAAAATCTATCCAGTGTGTAGGTAGGAACGTTTAGTCAGGTCTTTCAAAGATCACTGGATCGCTAAAAAACTGTCAGTGTGTACCCCACTTACGAGTAGAATATATACAGCTAGATCCAGAATAAAACTTTTGCAATGCGCTATGTAATAGTTGGTATGCCGAACCTAGATTTGAAGTCGCACCTATTTAACAGTCACTAAAAAATATATTTGATTCTACATTTGTGGGATTAATGATGCAAGGACTTTAACAGTTACCAAAAAAAGGGTCCAATGTGATCTTACTCTGGGCTTTTAACTATTATTGTGCGGATCCTACACGGTATCCACAGCACCGTGCTAGTTACATATGTGCAGTTATAAATGCACGTGCAGAAATGTATGTTTAAAGATATATTTCTGTTTGAACACAACAGTTGTACTTTTATATTGAAATGCACAGCATGTCTATATTCAAGAACATTATTAGATCTTTTAAATATAATTTACATAAGAGTCTACTTAAATGCATATTTATTATAACAAATGTTATAGGTATATGGAAATAAAATATTTAAACAAAAACAATTACCCAAAGCCTTCTAGAGATGTGTCAAATTCCACAAAGGCAGGTGTGACTGATGATCCGTGAAGCCTAATGTCATGCGGAGTTGTCATAGAAACCAGGCACTTTACCCTAGTCAGGGGCACCGTGCTTCCTTCTGCTGACTTTACCAAGCTCCGGCTTATCCGGTAGTGTTTATCCTCTCCCATGCAGAACACACTGTCATTGCCCAGGCCCTCTGTTGACATGATCATGCTACCTGTGTGCAGCCAGGGAAACAGATGTCAGAGCTAAAGCAGAAAACATACTAGCTTTCTTATCAGAGTTACCTCCTGCCCATAAATAACTAGAATCAAATGTGAATGTTATTAATCAGTCAGATGCAAACCTTACTTATACCTGCCCTTGTGTGGATGAGCCACAGGAGACACCACAGTACCAGAAACGACCCAAAACAACCGTAATTGGCAGACTAGGAGTATGACATTATACAAGCAATGCTGAACATAAATACATCTTGCTTTGAAACGGAAACTATTAATATATGTCTATATCTCATGTAAAAATGTACACACATTTATGTGGGAAGAGGCAGAACAGATTGCAATTCCATCTTATCTACGTCAAAATGTAATTTTGGAACAGAAGGGTTGAACTGACAGTTGCTCAAACTTTGGAAGCTGAAAACAAAATATGTATTTTCCAACAGGAGGATAGAGAATCACATGAATAATGCAAAAAGATCTACAAAATGTAGGGTACAGACTGAGCAGGGTTTATTGCAGCAACAAGAGCACCTTGGCTAAGGATAAAGTATATACTGTATTTCTGTAACATTTGGCAATTCATTAAATGGGCAAAATTATTTAATTAAATTAAAAACTTATGCAGGGCAATTAATTCTAATTCAACTGTATGGGGGTTTTATTGACTTCTGCAATTTATAGTTAGTCTCTACTACCTCTAATGCGAGGTTATACCATGTCAGCTACTCTTTCAGTGAAGTAACCTTTCCTTAGTGCCATTTCTAGACCTAGCAGAACCAAGGGGGAAGAAAATTTTTGGTGTTCCCCCTCCTCAAAAAAATAAATAAAAAAAATGTCTGCGTCTAGTCATTTACTTCTATCCCCTTGTATCTGTTTCCAGCCTTCAATTCTGTCCCTTCCGTGTTTAGACTACTTTTGTGCCCCTACTGTATCCAGCCTCCTTTTGTGCCCCTATTGTGTTGCCCCTTCTGTGTGCTCAGCCTCCATTTTGTGCCCCTTCTGTGTGCTCAGCCTCCATTTGTACCCCTCCTGTGTGCTTAGCCTCCATTTGTGCCCCTTCTGTGTCCAGCCTCCATTTGTGCCCCTTCTGTGTCCAGCCTCCATTTGTGCCCCTTCTCAGCCTCCATTTGTCCCCCTCCTGTGTGCTTAGCCTTCATTCGTCCCCCTTCTGTGCCCAGCCTCCATTTGTGCCCCTTCTGTGTCCAGCCTCCATTTGTGCCCCTTCTGTGTCCAGCCTCCATTTGTGCCCCTTCTGTGTCCAGCCTCCATTTGTGCAGCTTTTGTCTTACCATCCTCCATTTGTGCCCCCTCTGTGTTCCAGCCTCCATTTGTGCCCTATCTGTGTGCACAGTCTCCAGTTATGCCCCTACTATACCCAGCCTTCATGTGTGACCTTTGTGTGTTCATTTGTGCCCCTATTATGCACAGCCTCCATTTGTGCTCCTATTGTGTCCTGCCTTCATTTGTGCTCCTTCTATTTGCAGCCTCCATTTGTGTCCCTTCTATTTTATTATTTACTTACCCTTGATGTTTTCTCCCTCTTTCTCCCCAGGGCTCTGCTTCATTGACGCTACATATCAGCGTCATTCATATAAAGTGTTGCTGGGTATACAAGGCTCCTATGGAAGCCCTGTAGGACCAATTCTATTTCCATGAATGAGGCAGCATTATTTAGTGAGACAGGTTTGGAGCCCTGTATGCCCAGTGCAAGTTATGTGAAAGACGACGGTCACATCATGCGGCCGGCGTCTATGAAAGCCGTGGTCTATGGGGAAAGGGAGAGTGACCCAAAGGGGGGCTGCACTACCGGGCTTAAAATTCTACCCCACTTCTCTGCTCCAAGCTGTACATGTTTAGTTCCCTAAAGCTGGGTACACACTACATGTAATTTCACTCAAATGATATTTGAAAAGATATTACAAGTTTTAATATAAAATATTGCTTCAAACACTTGTTTATCATATGATATGCACAATAATTGGGTGACCATGATGTGTTGTATACCCAGCTTTAGTCTTTCTTGGCATGTTTTGTGACGCATGCCATGCACCATTTCAGTTGCCTTTTTCTGCAAGGCCTCTAATGTATTTATCTCCTTCTGGAGATAAAGCCTCAAGAACTGAACACCGTATTCAAGGTGAGGTTCCACTAATGATCTATAAAGTGGTATTGCTATGGCTCTCTGCTACTAACTCCTCTCTCTTTGCAAGCAAGCAGTAGCAGAAGGTAATTACCCTGGTCCCAAGGAATTGTTGGCATACTGACCACTTACTGTAAATCCTTTTTAAGTACCTGGCTATTGACTGACACACTTAATACAAATAATTCTCTACTATCTAAAAGGGATACCTTCATTTTAAGTGCATTGATATATAAAGCAAGCGAAGCATTTTGCAACAGACAATATAAAAAATCCCCAAAGTAATATGAACATATAGAATCACTCATCCACAGCTTCCATTGCTGTTTTTCAAGTATTATTCATTTTTAAGTGGAATTTATGGAACAAGCAATACCCCAAAATATAGCACCACCATTATTATAATGCAAAACAATTTTGCAGACCTATTCAGTGACTGGGGGAACTGTAAATCTTTGCATAATGCCATTTTGATGAAGGAAAACATTTCATTTAACCGTTTGCGTTGTAACAGAAAAACGTACTTCTCATTTCTGGTTCATAGCTGAGAGAACTAGGTTTATGCACTCGATACTGCTTCAATAACCGTTTATCCCACGCCGCACAGTTCAAAGGGTTTCCAAGCCGAAGAAATTCTCTGAACAGAGAAAGAAAGAATAAAACACAAATAAAAATAAATATGAAGCATATTCTAAAGATCGAATAAATATTTAACACAAAAACATTACATATTTGCAAAAATAAGGTATTTCAAAGAGGAAAAGCGCAGCTTAGTGGAAAGGGGTTGGGAGGATTATTTTAAATCTCTAGAGAGGACAAGGATTTTATCCTCAGGTGAAAAGCAATGTAAAATCACAACTATTAGCTCTAGTAATAAACACTTCCATCCTCTATTTGGGTTGTTGCTACTGAGCACAAAAGTTATGATACTGTGTTACAGTTTGGTAGGACTGCCAACAGGCACTATAGTGCCCAGTAAAAATTAAGCCATACATACGCACACACATGCTTATCCCTGGATCTGGTGCGCATATAGATCTATAGTGGAATTATTGAGACAAATGAAAACACACTGCAATGACCCCCACAAGAATAATTAGTGCAGATGTGCATACCACCACAGATGGTTTTAAGGTAGTATTTTGTAACCTGATACATAAAAGTGCCCATCTAATAATCCACACATTACATTTACCCTTACCAATATGTTAGAAAAATACATTTCATAAAAGTAAAAGGCACCTAAATGTAACGTCAATATCAGCATAAATATTAAAAGCTATTAAAAAAAATCGGAATGCTGATGATTTTCAATAGAGACCATACTTACACTACATAACGGGCCCGATTCACAGCTAAGAAGCTGATGCTTCTTAGGTGCGTATTATTCCGGACGGAGCCAATGCACATATCATATAGACTACGCAATTTGCATAGGGGGTTCCGTCCGGATATTAACTTTAAAGACCGCATGTAGTTTTTAAGGTAAGAGGGGGCATGCCGGGGGTTAGTTTCGTAAAGTGGGTGGGGGGATGTAAATTAGGCTGGGAGGGAGGGCTGGGGAACCTCCATGATTATTATCCCTCCTTAAGAGAGAAAATACGCATGGGTAGTTAAAAGTGCCCTGTGGCAAAAACTGGGGGCGGGGTGGGGAGTGGAGAATTAGGTGCAAACACATTCGTATCTGCACCCACGTCACACACTTATGTGTGAATCCAGCCCAATATCTCTACATTGACCCAAATGAAGGGACCTTGCCATTGTACTTTTCAAGTTCACATGGGTTTATTTACTTATCTTGTATGTTTTTAACATGTAACATAAAACTTAAAGAAACAAAACTTCAATAAAATTAAATCCAAATTTATGAGCAGTCCAGATGATATCTAATAGAAGCACATACCTCAGCACTATGGGCTCCAATGCCTGAGATGCCAGCCTCTCAAACATCCGCTGAAGTGGAGGGTGTAACGCATGGTCCTCGTCAGCCAGGGCAGCACTACACCTGTGTAACAGTCGTGCATGTAGCCCTGCCTCGCACATGACCTGCTGGTTTCTCTCTGTGTGCACCAGTGATTGCAAGATATTAGCAACTGCCAACTGAAGATCCAAGGCATGCTGCAGAGATAGGTAAAGGATTTGACCAATTACACAGCTGCATACTGCCTCCCAGTGTAGAAGAATTCACATTATGACAGTCAGCGATGAGCAACTTTTGGCCCATTTGTCTATATTTATCCTTTATATAGAGTCAGCCATATACAAAAATTGAACCCTGCAGACTTTGCAATTGACATAGTTGTTCGTTTACAACATCGAGATACACACCTCTGGTTGGGAATCTGAATCAACAGATGCCAGGAGATCAAGCATAGAAACCATAGCACCAGAATGTATGATGACTGCATCGGAGTTTGCCAGAGACGCTGTTCCTGCATGAAATTTCAGATCACTGATGTTTTTAGGAGGAATCAGAGAAGATGCGGCCACTGTATGATAGATGTGCCTGCAAGAAAAGGGTCACAATATCATTAGAAGAGAGGCTGTGTAAGTCTGAGTGCCCCCAATCTTTACCTACTACATGGAATCAGACAGACAAGTTTTTCACAAAGTATAGAGAAAGCAGATTTTGTAGGCAGGTCATGTGGGTTATGTTACCGCACTCTGATAATCCAATTTCTTATGCTGGGAACCTAATACACCCATTAGAGATCACATGTGCATTAATATTCACATTTAATGCATATACCTTAAAATATCTAAGCACTCTTTAAGGTGGTCAGTCCAAGAAATAATGCAAGTGAACAGAGCTGTGTATACATACTTTCTGACAAGCAATCGCTTTGCATCAATTATGGTATTGCCTGCAGCAGTCAAAAAGCCAAGTAACATAGAATGGTATTAGGCTGTAATGGTTGCAGATCATTTATTACTATTAAATTAGTGGATATGTAAAATAAAATGAAAAATAAAAATACACAGAGAATAACCTTTAGGACTAATATGACACTAGCGTGCTAATATTTTTATGAAGCGTTTCTAAGCCATCTGATTAAGAAAGCTTCCAACTGTAGAAATAAGCTGCACATTGAAAACTAATATACAGTACATTATAGCAAAGAGTAATCTCACAGTAATCAGCACAAAAAACAAACAAACACAAAAGGAAGAACATTTATATGCATCACAAATTTGCCTTAATTATATTCACTTATTAAAGCATTGTAAAGAGCTTTGCTTGGCAACATCAATAATAGAAACCCTTGTATTTGAGAGCCTGCTCATCCAGGGAAAATAAGGTCTTTCTAAAAATACAACCGGCTTAAATATTTAATCAAATGAAAATCTGCTGCATTATTTAGGTCTTTACATCCATGCTGTCTATTTTCTCTAGGCATTTAGGATATTTTATATTATGTATTGTAAAACAGAAAGGGATAACAGGAAGACGTGAGAAAGGAAAAACATAGCAGACCTGCATAAGTTATTCTATTGCAAATTGCATAGAACCAACAACGCTGTATTATATTCAAAATGCAGCCACTTGGACCGGCAATTGCATCCCAGTGCGATTGTTACCTATCTTTTGGGACAGTGATGAAAAAGATTGTGATTGTGCTACACACAATAATGACAAAATAAATGCAGACATATCAAAAAAAATTATAAAACTTGAAAAAGTTTACAATGTAAGTCAGAGTTCTAAGTGGGGCGGTATATGGGGGCATGTGCCAAGCTGTCACATCTCTCACTAAATGCCATGGAATTCCAAGACTTGTTAGAAAACACAGAAGAACCCCC
>WWET01000079.1:1058741-1074608 GCA_011038615.1 Limnodynastes dumerilii | reverse complement strand
ATATATATAGACACACATACATGTCTAGAGACTGGACTTCCTGTACATAGCCCTATTAACTATCACTGCATGTTAATTAATTTTGCTTAATTTTGCTTTTAATGTACACACATAATTATAATAAATACAATAGCAAACAATTACATAATTACAAGGTAAGATCATTTTTGTTGTAAAGGGACTTAAAAAAAAAATGACACCAATATGGAATGTGCAAAATAGTTTTAATAAGCATTGTGCAGAGTTTTATGGGTATCCCAATCCCTGACTGCTTTGTTTAGTTGCATATATCCTTTGAATTACCATTTGCATGGTCCATCTATTTAAAACTTACATTAAATTCGAATTCATAAAAGTTTTGAACACATTTCTGGTATTCTAGATTTTCTATCAATGTTTAATAGTTCTGCTATAACCAAAAAACAAATATTACATACACATTAAGGTAGATCTATGCTAGTATGTTGCATTTTAATTGCACAAAAGTGACACTTGAAATGGTAAGGTAGCACCTGCCTGGCTATTTATGAAAGACATTAGACTTTGTTGGCATATATATCCCACAATACATACAGGATTGTTAATAACCATCACTCCACAGACTCAGAAGAAAAAGCTATGAGATAGAGCAGTACCTTTTCCTGGACAGAGCAGGAGTGCCCCAGGGTGAAGGGAGAGTAGTCTCATTTGTCAAGCAAGGCGGAATCTGTTCTGCGCGACTACAGACGTAACAGACATGAGCAGAATAGAGAAATTAGAAAGACAAGTGGGAAAAGTGGTGTTAGTATTATAGTACACAGAGAATAGAATTTAACAGTAAAGCCTCAGAAAACTTGGGAGGGTGGGAGATAAACACAAACATGCAGATTATTTTTATTTGTATTTATTTACCTAGTAAAGGGAAGAGCGAATGTGCTTGCGAGGATAGCACACATTAGTGCTAACCCAATTACCCACAACTATTACTAGGCAGTAAAGATGCCACACTACATCACCTCAAGAGTTAGTGCTGCATGACTTTTCATGACTGGTATGCTTAGTTTAATAAGAATCTAAGGTAAGAGTTGCTTTCATGGACAGGAAAACTATAGACTATAATTCTATATACTGGGAACATTGTTTCATTTTGTCCCACTTGCACAGTGGTTTTTGGAAATACCTTTCACTAAATTAAAATTAAAGTCTCACCTTCAGATAGTCTTATCAACTATTCCCCACTTCTGATAACTATACCTTTAATTTGTAGGTTGCGTGTTCAGCTCTTTTCTTTTGCAATCAAGTTTGTTATTATCTATTTTTTTTTTTATTGATAATTTTTATATTGCACAATATATCATACTTATATTTTGGACAAATGTTACAAAATAAAAAACTTTAAAAACACAAGAACATAACTGTTCCTGAACTATTTAATTAGTTTAAAATATCAACAAAACAACAAAAACAAAAACATGGATTTCTCCCCAATACAATAAGGAAAAAACACAAAAATGCAAACACAGGCAAAAGTACTAGACTGATGGGATTTAAGAATCTGGACCAAATATGAACAAAAAGTTTCACATTACTTATTGTCTCATGTTTCAGGTGCATGAAGAAGCACAGCACCACAGATATACAGGCCCATCAATTTCAACAGCGTATGAGGCCGCTGTGTCCCAACCAGACATAAAAACAAATCTTTTGTAGAAGCATATTTCAAAAGCAGAGGATACAAAGTTTAAACAACAATAAACTACGTTGTATTAAAAATCAGAAATTATAGGGGGGGGAGGGTTCAAATGGGTCATGGGTTGTGCCTAGCTGCAATGCTGACCTTAAACTTAAGACATCTCATAATTTTCCACTTCTACTAAAGTCCTGAACCTGAGATATAAAGAACAGGAGTGTGTGTCCCCGTTGTGAACGGCCCTATTTCGATAGGGCTGTTCTCTCCCAGCCAGTTCAGAAATGGCTGGGATATCGATTGCTTATGCCTCGAACAGGCATAGCAATCGATCCCTGGAGCACCGATCACGGTGCTCCAAAAGGTAAGCAACCCCACTCCCTAACCCTAAGTCACTTGCCCCCCCCGCAGCCTAACCCTAAGTCCCTGGTGGCAGCGCTTTCAAAAATGAATGGGTGAGTATGCCGGTCGCTTACTTACCCATTCATTAAAAAAAATTATCTAAAACTGCTATAATTCGAAATAGAGACAGCCGAAAAGCAACTTTCAGCTGTCCTTACTTCGGGTGACAGTATCGGTACGGGGACTCGCAACGAAAGAACAGACATCGGACCGGATTCAGAGCTGCGCTTTGTTTTTATGCGCAAGTGTAGACGTGAGCAATACCATGTTGAACTGCAAGGGCAGGCAAATTTATATAGTGAAAGCAGAATTAGAATTAAGACACCTGTTTTGCCCTGTTTTGCCCTTACTCCCAAACTCTGAATCAGCCCCATCAAGAGCAAATCAGCATTCTAATAAGGGAAGTATTCATGTGAACTGAACTCTGCAGTCAATTCGCAACAGTTGGGATTGTTCTCTTTAAATCCACAAAAGCAAAGCATTAGGTTTTAGAATTCATTGTTGTAAGAAGGTAATATCTTGTATCTTATTTATCCTAGCTTTTACTACCTGGATTAACCCAAGTCACAATGCATCTGTAAGTTCCTACACTGACAAGATCTGAGACTGGTTGCATAACACAGAAAATCTTTCCCTTTTTGACTTTCTTGTGAAGCTAAATACTTCCAGTGCCTCAATTAGATGTGACAAATAAAAAAGAACATGCCCAGCAGTGTGACATTGCAGGCAGCTCACCTGTTATAAGTGACTACTCCATTCTTTTGGTTAAAATACTAATGGAATAGACAAAATCCAGCTAATGACAACGATAAATGAAGAAACTTCTTACTTTCTGTACGTAATAATAAAACAAAGAAATTAACATTGAAATAAATAATTATAGTCAATTCATATAGAGTCTAAAGCTATATTTAAAAGGAATAATTTGGAATCTGATTGTATTCCAGAATTTTAACTATGTTGCACACTAAAAGGCATGGGGCCAGATTTACTAAGCTGCAGGTTGGAAAAAGTGAAGATGTTGCCCATAGCAACCAATCAGATTCTAGCTCTCACTTTCTTATTACATACTAGAGAATGTCAGCTAGAATCTGATTGGTTGCTATGGGCATCTCCATCACTTTTTCCAACCTGCAGCTTAGTAAATCTGGCCCCATGCCTTTTAGTGTGCAACATAGTTAAAATTCTGGAATACAATCAGATTCCAAATTATTCCTTTTAAATATAGCTTTAGACTCTATATGAATTGACTATAATTATTTATTTCAATGTTAATTTCTTTGTTTTATTATTACGTACAGAAAGTAAGAAGTTTCTTCATTTATCGTTGTCATTAGCTGGATTTTGTCTATTCCATTAGTATTTTAACCAAAAGAATGGAGTAGTCACTTATAACAGGTGAGCTGCCTGCAATGTCACACTGCTGGGCATGTTCTTTTTTATTTGTCACATCTAATTGAGGCACTGGAAGTATTTAGCTTCACAAGAAAGTCAAAAAGGGAAAGATTTTCTGTGTTATGCAACCAGTCTCAGATCTTGTCAGTGTAGGAACTTACAGATGCATTGTGACTTGGGTTAATCCAGGTAGTAAAAGCTAGGATAAATAAGATACAAGATATTACCTTCTTACAACAATGAATTCTAAAACCTAATGCTTTGCTTTTGTGGATTTAAAGAGAACAATCCCAACTGTTGCGAATTGACTGCAGAGTTCAGTTCACATGAATACTTCCCTTATTAGAATGCTGATTTGCTCTTGATGGGGCTGATTCAGAGTTTGGGAGTAAGGGCAAAACAGGTGCAAGTGTACAGCTCGGCTAAACCATTTTGCAATGTGAGGGGGTGCTAATTAATTTTAAATCTTTGGCATGCAGGGAATTTTTTTTTTTATTTTTTTTTTTTTTTTTTTGTTAATAAAATGTTTAATTTCACTATACAGCACTCTCTTCCTTTTTACCTTTGATTCTAGGCTGTGAAGAACAAGATTATTACAAGAGAGACAACCAGGGTCCTAAAGCTAAAATATTGGTCAAAGTGTCTGAGAACTATTTAAGCCTGTGAATTTTAAGAGTTTGTATAAGTGAAATATGTGTATCTGCCATGCATATGCTGTATTATACTGTATTGAGTTTTGAATTGGGTGGATGTTCTCTAAACACAACTTTTATATATCTTTGAATATTTTGTTCTGTTAAGTTCCACCATTTTGTTTACTAGAAATTGTGGCTACAAGTGCCTTTGGTGTCTATAAGACATTTTAACATATTATATTGGATATTCAGGTATTGTATAAAATAAAGGGGTTTTTATTCAGTGGTTTAAATTATTCAAGCTACACAACTATGGAAACATATATCCTCATTATACATGAGAAATTCATTTTAAATTTGGAAACTTCCACAGACTGGTGGACCATTTATCTCCAATCATTGAGTATTGTTTTAAGCACTGTGTGTATTGTTGTGCATCCTGTTAATTGTACAGATCATTCTTTCCACTGTAAATTTGCTACACATAGATTATTCTAAATGACAGATAATTCTAAATTCCTTTTTTGGAAACCATTTCAACATACATTTTTATCTAGCACCCCAGTATAGGTTTTGTGCATGTTCAGTTTAGCAATATTTTATATATGCTGATTATACCTAATTGCAATACATTTTGTTGGCTTTATTTTAAAAGAAGCTAGATTTTGATATATTTAGAATTAAGCTACACCAACAGGGGTACTATGTATCTATCTATCTATCTATATCTATATCTATATATATATATATATATATATATCTATCTTAGAGCGGCTAACCAGTGCTCCCTGGGAAGTGCGCCCTCACCGTGAGCTGAGCCGCACCAGGCCTCCACCTTCACTTCTCCCCCCAGTGCAGGCTCTCAGGTGTAGACTCCATCACTATAAAGCACCTAGAGCATCGGACTATCTTAGAGCGGCTAACCAGTGCTCCCTGGGAAGTGCGCCCTCACCGCGCGGTGAGCCGCACCAGGCCTCCACCTTCACTTCTCCCCCCAGTGCAGGCTCTCAGGTGTAGACTCCATCACTATAAAGCACCTCTGATAGAGCATCGGACCCCGCTGCGTTTGGGATCGGCTATTCCGAAGTCTGCCATTCTACAGCCGACGGACTCCTGCGCCTGGTACCTTCCAGTAGCGGTTGCTTCGGCCAGCCGGCTTCCGTTGTGGCATCTGACCCTTATTACCCATCCCAGACCCCGGATCAAGCGCTCCGTTTCAGCCCACGCAAGGCGGTCAGGAGCTTCCCAACGGCCGCAGGCTGCGTCTAACCTGCTAGGCCGCAGGGTCCTCTTGTTCCACTACCCCTGGCTGCGACAGGGAACCATTGAGGCCCTGCTCACCTGTTCCTGCTAGACAGTTTCGCGACCTGCGGTGGGAGACAGACAGCAGGTGTCAGGGCCACCCGCCATCTTGGATTGCCACTAGGCGCCGAAATAGGGGAGCCTGTTATCGCCGGCCGGGCCGACTGTGGCCAGGGCACGGGTGAGGATTGGAGTGGGGAGGTCTGGCTGCGCTCCAGCGGTGGTCCCGGGCTTCTTATAAGGCTGCTAGACTGGACAGCGATCACTGACAGCTCTACATTATCTGAGGCTACCCCCGCTGGTTCCACATCACTGGGGGTACGGAGGTGGTAGGCAATGAGGACAGTCTCCCTCCTATAAGGTCAGTGGTGCCACCCTACACCTCTACCAGTTCAATGGTGCTCCCTCCTACCCTGCCACCAGGCTGCTATTAAGCAGACCACCCACTCAGCAAGTGCACTTTGGACTGTAACACATGGGCTGAACTTTTTAATTCATTCTTAATTTCATATCGCTCTGAGGGCTCCTTCTCATCACTCACAACTTAGTACTGCTCTACACATTGTACAAGCACTGGGCTCTAGGCGATATCTGTTAGGCAAGAGCTCCATCTACGGGACATAAAATATATTACGGTGCTTAATTTTGGATTTGCTCTGAGTCTCCTCCTTAAGAAAACCTGTCCATCTACCTTACTATTACAGTTGATAAACTTTTGACCTGCTGAGTCTGCTCACCTCTTGAGGACAATGCAATAGCCCTATGTAATTTCTCAGCTCACTCCTCCCTGCCGGGAAATGTGACCTAACCCCCCATCCAACCCTTTTTGAAGCTTATGTAACAGAACTCGCTTCGCACCTGACTAATGGGGAAAGATAGGCGGCAACAGTCAAGGAGAGACACAGGACCCTCGAAAGAAGGAACTTCTCAAACTGTCCTCCCTCCTTTTCTGAGAACACCAGCTAAAGCTACAACTCCCTCGCAATCTCCCCCTTCTTCCCCCGCCCAGTCCAACCAGATGGAACCTATGGCTTCAGAATGGTCACACTCATCCCCAATGTTTGCTCAACTTAAAATGGAGATTGGCGAAATCTTGGCACATGTCCATGGTCTCCCTTCTAAACACGATCTAATGGACACAGAGCAGAGATTGCAAGATTCCATGCGCCAAGAGGTAACCAATTTACAGGAAGATCTCTCCCATATGTCTGCACGGATTGACTTACTAGAAGAAGAGAGGGAATCTGCAGAGGAGCAAGTGGCAGCACTGAGAGACATAGTGGCCCTTCAGACACAGACCCTTCAAGCTTTATCCATTGGCCGATCTGGACAACAGAGGCCGCAATAATTTACGCATCGGGGTCTCCCTGAAGATATTGAGCAACAGGGCCTGATAGATGCATTAAATGCAATATTTGGAGATATCTTGGACTTAAACCCTAATACTCTGAGTGAGTTTGACAGGGCACATAGAGCTCTAAAGCCCAAAGGACACCCCACAGGGAAACCACGAGATGCTATCTGTCGTCTTCATTCGCAGAAAGAGGATATTCTTAGGCGGATCCGTGGCAATGAGGACATCACCTTTATGGGCAACAAAATCCAAATTTTCCAGGACCTTTCCTGGAAGGCCCTCCAACAGCGGCGCCTACTAAAACCAGTCACAGAAGAATTACGACGGGGTGATCTGAAATACAGGTGGAGTTTTCCCTTTGCTCTCCAAGTGCTTCATAGCGGTAAACTGCACTCTCTACGCACACCAGAGGACCTACCTGACTTCCGTCATGCACTAAATTTAGGCCAGATTGATGTTCAGGACTGGTTGGATCCCGATCTTACAAATAGGGCATCAACCCTACCACCGAGAACACCTAGATGACAGATGGTGGCTCGCTGCAAGAGAAAGTCTTCAACATTTCTACCTAATCTACTGAAGTGCACCACAAGCAGTATTCTAAGCACAGTATGGAGTGACGGTTAATAGTTGAAATATATGCGTGTGGACATATATATACACACACACACACACACACACACACACACACTCTATGGAAAAAGTATTTGTATTTGCAATCACACCCATTGCCACAGGTGTATAAAATCAAACAGCTAGCCATGCAGTTTCCACTTGCAAACATTTGTGATACAAAAATGATCGTTCTGAAGAGCTCAGTGACTTCAAGCGTGGTACTGTGCTACCTCTGCAATTAAGACAATTCATCAGATGGGAGGGTGTAAATACGTTGCGTGCCAGACTGCATGATGCCAACTGTGAAGTTTGGTGAAGGAGGGATAATGCTATAGGGCTGTGTTTCAGGGTTTGGGCTGGTCCCCTATTTCCAGTGAAGGGCAATCTTAATGCTTCTGCATAACAAGTCATGTTGCTCAATGTTATGCTTCTAACTTTGTGGCAACAGTTTGGGGAAGGCCCTTTTCTATTCCAACATGACTGTGCCCCAGTGCACAAAGCAAGGACTATAAAGACATGGATTGATGAGTTCAGTGTGAAAGAAATGGCCTGCACAGAGCCCTGACTTTAACACCATCGAGCACCTTTGGGATGAACTGGAATGGAGATTGCGAGCCAGGTTTTCTCCAACATCAGTGCCTGACCTCATAAATGCTCTATAGAATGAATGGGCACAAATTCCCAAAGAAACACTACAAATTCTCATGGAAATCCTTCCAAGAAGAGAGGAAACTGCTATAGCTGCAAAAGGGACCAATTCCATATTAAAGTATAAGTATTTGAATACAATGTCGGCGTAATGGTATAAATATTTTACTCCATATAGTGTATATAATAAATACATATTTTATTGTATGAAGTATATATCATGCAAATGTTTGTCCACTCACAGATTTCTGTGCTTAACGCAAACAAATAAATTAAAGTTCCTAATTTGAAAACCACATTCTAAATTTAGAAGCAGAGTACGCCACAGAAAACTACTTAACTACAATAAAGCTCATTTACGAGCCACAAAAAAGCAGACTAACTGCTTCTTGATTTTTTACAATTAAAAAACCTTCTTGCCTACCAATCATATCCATGAAGGGGCTCTGGAGAATGTACATAAAATATAAATGGTACAACATTTATAAAGGAAACTCAACACACAACACAGCATGATATAAGGTTTGCAGTTTTCTAAACTCATTTCTTCATGCAAAACTTTCAATTCCTCTTTGCAGTCACACATTTCTTTTAATTCTTTTTATATTTGTTTAGTGTAGAGCAAAAAAGAAATTGGAATCTCTAATGAAAAAAAAAATAAGCACAGTTCAAATTGATTACAACTGAGAAGGCAAACTGACTATTCCCCTAAGCGTTAGACATTCCATTCTTGCATACCTGGTGTAAAGCTCTTACCAATGCAAAGATAACAGAGATAATTTTCGCAAAATATCACAAAACATGTAAATTTTTTTTTTTTCATTAGAGATTCCAATTTCTTTTTTGCTCTAAACTAAACACAGTTCAAATTGATTACACCTGAGAAGGCAAACTGAATATTCCCCTAAGCGTTAGACATTCCATTCTTGCATACCTGGTGTAAAGCTCTTACCAATGCAAAGATAACAGAGATAATTTTCGCAAAATATCACAAAACATGTAAATTATATTTTAAAATGTTTTACATACCTGTCAAAGGAGTCTGTAGCTACTTTATACAGATATACAAAAAGTTTGCTGCAGTGTCTCAGAACAGGACACACCGAGTCTAACTGCACCAAGTCTTCTTCTAAAAGTCTCTGAAACGGTTGGTTATTTGAAGGGAAGACATTTGACGGTTTGATTTTCCGTGACTCTGAGAAGCAGCCCAGTAACCGAATGGCGTCAGACAGTTTTTCATACTGGATTTCGGTTTTAAAGAAGTGAGAGTTTGCAGGCTCATAACGCATGGCTGCTGTCAACGTGCAGAAAACCGTGTAAAGCAGTTCAAAGACTTGGTTCTGGTTCACCTTTTCCCCACCGTTTCGTGGAGGATAGCTCAGAGACTTCTCCATCGCAACAAGCAGAGAGGTTATATACACAAATCCTCCAACTTTCCGAAAAACTGTTCTAGTCCGGTGACTCTCCCTTAGAACTATTAAAAGTGCCTTGAAACAGTAAAAAGAAACTAGTTAATCTAGATCAAAGGTGTCAAAAAGAGGGAACTACTACTTGTCATAATTTATTTACCATATAATCAGATTTCAGATGCCTGCTCTATGAATATTGCAGTTTATCTTTCATTTTGTTAGGGTGTGTGTGTGTGCGTGTGTGTGTGTGTGTGTGTGTGGTTTTTGTTGGTGGTGGAAATAAAAATAAATGATTAAACAAGACAAGCAATAAAAACAATGTGCCCTCTTTTACTCTACGCCAAAAGATCCACAATCAGTAAAAACTATTAATTTAATCACTGTTAGTTAATGTGACTAATAAGAAAAAGATATAATTAAGCAGCAATGTAATTTAGTTAAACAGCAGAGAAATATGGGAATATGAGAAAAGTGTGACTGCAGGTTATCATACAACAAAGCTCGAAGGGGCTGAAGTGAGAGTTCTGTCAAGCTTTTTGTGAATCTTGCCATCTGTTACCATTAAATATCAAATTAAGTTTTTCATTACAAAAGTCGAAAGAACACAATTGCAGAAATAACAAAAAAATTAACATAAAGAGATAGCAGCTCACCCGCAGAATGTCCGTCTTTAGCTGCAGCTCTGTTGATGGGGCGGAGTGCATCAATCCTAAAAGGGTCCCCATGTCATCGTCTCCACTGGGAGAAAGCATCAACTGCTGAATTACCATGAGTGCATGTTCTCTACACTGAGGGTACTTTACAATGTTGTGCACACACCTAGCACCTCCAAACTCTCTGAAGACGCCTGTGAGATGGAAAAAAGGGAATATGAGAGGTATTAAATGAATTACTAGTCAAGGTTTTTTATTAAGTGATGAAAATCAAACACAACATCCACCTTTCACCAACAAAGAAGGGGTGAAAGTCCTGGAATGCTTGGAGCACTAGTCTGTGTTACAAAATGACATTTTAGATCCTGTAGATTTTTATTAAAGTGTGATAAACATGGCATTCATGGCTGTCATGAATGAAAGCAGTCTGGCAGCAAATTACAAATAAAGCAATATATCCTTGTATAATTAATACATTCGAGGTTTTTAACAGGACACCGGTACCGCTAATATTGTATTACAGTCCAAAACCAACCAATCCTGTTGAAGTTTGACTTTTCAGTCTCTTGAACAATTTATTTCTGGGAGTTCAATAAGATCACATTAAGAAATAAAATAAACTCATCCATCACAATATGAAAGTACGTACTGCATGCTCAGCTAGATGTAAGACAATCGTTATACAGTTATAAAACAATATAAAACTATTATTATTTACTAGAGCAGGTTAGTCCTTTATATGCTTTCATAATCAAACAGAAAAAAGAATATTAAAGAAGCAAAAACCTGCAAGGTGGCTGAAGGGTGTTGAGGTGTTAAGATTCCAGTGGAAATCTTTAATGTCATTAGTTATTACATAATGTGGGACACTTACCAGCATTTGTATTTGATCCCTGTAGTAAAACGGTTAAAGTTTCCATCACCACCAATGCCAATTGCCTTTGGTCCTCTGTTGACTGATTAACGGTTGTGCAGCCTAAGGAGAGGGGGAAAAAAAAAAACTTAAAATCCAAGTCTGCATTGAACCTTTTCATAGTCACAAATTATGTAAACACCACAAGAAAAAACCATCAGTAACCAACAATAAATAATCATGGTGATAATTATCACCAACTTTTTAGAACCATGAGTACCATGGCATGCATAGTCACTAACTACCGATAGTCTACAGTTGCCTAGAACCAGAACTGACACAGTACCCAGTTACCAAATGCCAACAACCAAGAGCTTGCAATGTCCCTGAATTTGGTATAAACTGATTGGAGTTAAGAACTAGCCAAGGGTCTGTGGATATCACCTGGCCAGAGCAAGGAATAAGCTCAAGAAACTGGTTTTGCATATGTGTTTCCCTTGTAGAAGTACCCTCACCAACTGCTACAACAGTGATGTTACAATATGCATTACGCATACACTAGATAACGAAGAGTGTAAGTTAGTTTTGGCAGGGCATACTTTATCATTCTACATGGTAATGAACAATAGGCAGACAGAAGCAGGTAAACATGGAGAGTAGGACTGGAAGAGCATGTGTGGGGAAAAAAGAGAAAATTTTGGGAAAATTAGCTACATCCCCACAATAATATGGAGTAATTTTGAGGTTATTACATATAGTGGCACACAGTAGCAGCGATTTAACAAAATAAAATGTATTATATTATAAAACAAAACACAACAAAAATTGTTTAATTGAAATATAAAAGAAGCAAAGCAGTATGATCTTACCTTGTTCTATATATGCCTGTGTAGGATCTTTAAGAACAGCTGCATACTTGTGCAAAAGATTTACCATAACCTCCAAGAGTCCCACTTCTTTAAAAACATCTTTAAAAATGTGGTGATGCCGTATGAATTTTAGCAGGGTCTTTGTGGCAATGATGCTACAGGAAAAGGAGGTGTTGGACTTTAAAAGGATGCTGACACTGATCAGTTCTTTACATGGAATATAGTTCAAGCTGAAGACCACAAATTCAAGCATTTCAAAGTATTTCACTTGCACGTCAGGCAATTTGGTAATCTTCTCAGCAAACTGGGATAACGTGTGCTGAGACTCTAAAATAAAGTAATTGGCATTGTCCGACATGTATATATTGGTGATGGCATCCAGGATAATCTGTGCAAGGTAACAGGTCTTTGCTTTAAGAAATGCATTCTGTAGGACTGAGAAAGCTTGAATGTTCCTTACACTTAAACCTACAATCAAACAAGTTAAAAGAAATGAGAAATAGTTAAAAGCACACAACCACACTAAAAGAATATGAAAGAAGAAGTTCAAGGACTCCTCTTATGTCAGAGATGCTTCGTTCAAATGGTAAAGATATCAAAGATCTATACAACATGAAAGGGAACACTGGGGGCATTACATCCATGGAACACATTGGTGGATGACAAATATTAAAAGGACTAGAGTGTATATATGTGTTTTAATGTTTCAAATCTAATATGAGGCTATCTAAACCTAATTCTATTCTAAACCTAATTCTAAACTGCTGTAAAGGAAAAGTGGATCAGATTCTAACTGACATTCTCTAGTGTGTGATAGGAAAATGAGAGCTAGAAACTAATTTGTTGCTATGGGCAACATCTCCACTTTCCCATTTCTGCATTTTAGTAAATATAGCCCTTAGTGTCCATTCACAAAAGAAATCTATTAGTACAACTACTGTATCACCAATTATAGTGGTAAAGAGGAAGAGAGAAGATTTCAAACCGTTAGATCATTTATTGTGAATCAGATCTGTAGATGGTGTAAAAATATTACATTTTTTCATAAACTTTTTTATCTTTGTACAATGCAACTAGTTAGCGCAAGTAGCTTACAGGGATACAAAATGTAAGACTGCTGTAATTTAAGCAAATTAAAACTACAAAAAAATTTGGGAGTTACTCACCTTTGCCAGCAGGCTGCGGGACAGCAAATCCTGGCAACAAAAAAGGCGCCCCTGTTGTTAAACCAGCTGGTTTCAGTTCGTTAACACCATATGTTGTTAAAGAAGTAATTAGGTTTACCAAGTCCTTCAGTGCATCTTTGGATTCGTTCTCTTTAGCTTGATCTAGCCTACAGGAAAATCATTAGATTTTATTTTAGCATTATGCATCTAATTACGCTTAAATATAGACCATAACATTGCTTCTCAGCAGCGAAAGACATATGGAGCCTGGGGAAACCACACATACAGTTTTATAGTCAATACTTTTCAGTCTACACAAAACATGTCAGAAAATCTGCATTAAAGACTGTTACTTTCTAAACTTGTCTACATGTGAAATAAGGCACACAATCAAAGCTTTCCTTGAAAATGAATAACAAATAGACACTCCGTTTTCCAATGTTAGTAAAAATGATTTATTCCAATGGCTCAAAAATGCATATACAGTTATATATGAAATTAGATAACTGTTCCAACCTTTCCAATAATAAAAGTACGGGTATGGGTATAAGGAATCTTTATGATGGTACAGATGAGAAACAAGTCTTTTAACCAAAACTATAAAAAGTGCCAAAGATCCAAATTTTAAGAGCAGGCTAATAATGAACGAAAAAGATCTGGGACTAAACTTACTAAGCTGTACAAAAAGAAAAATGGAGATGTTGCCCAGCAACCAATCAGATCCTAGAGGACTTTCTCAAGTATGTAATAGGAAAGTGAAAGCTAGAATATGATTGGTTGCTATGGGCAACATCTCCACTTTTCCACAGCTTAGTAAATCTAGCCCTTGGTCTCAGCACTCAAAAGTCTAAGCCTTGTGCCTAGAAATAAGTGTTCCTTATGTTTGTCCGTCTATCAGCATTTAACTACTAGCAATCTCTACTTTCTTTTCATTACGGCACACTAATTTGTAATGACTAATCTTCAATGGCCGCTACTTCTCTTAACTAGAGATGTCCAGGCTCGGTTTTTTTTTTTTTAAAACAGAGCCCACACGAATTTACCCAATCTGAGTACTATCCCACTCCGACAGACGGGACGAAGATGCAAAAAGTCATTGTCAAGTCATAGAGAGCGTTACTCACAGAGAGGGATATTGGGGGGCTGGAGAGATATGATAGGAATACTGGGGAGCTGGAGACACATGATGGGGATACTGGGTGCTGGAGACATATAATGGGGATATTGGTGAGCTGGAGACATATAATGGGGATATTGGTGAGCTGGAGACATGATAGGGCTACTGGGGAGGCTGGAGACACATGATGGGAATACATATGGTTAAAATATTGGAAGACCAGATACATGCAAGCGCTCACAAAGCTGTGCTTCTTTTGTATTGTTACCAATGTTTTCTGTTTTTTCATGACACAAGGAGGCCTTATTAACTGCATTGTGGTTACAAGAATGTTGAATTTTGAATAGTGTATTGCATGGCGGCCTGTATGGTATAGCGGTCACTAGGATAATGGGGTAGATCCTGAACTACGTCCGTCTTCCATAGACGGACGTAATTCAATGAACAATAGCTACTGCGCATGCGTAGTAGCTATTGTACGTAATCTGCGTATCGTTTCGATACGTAGATTGCGTATTTGTGGTCTAAAAGACTGCATATACGCAATCTACGTATCGAAACGACTGCATATACGCAATCTACGTATCTAAAAGACTGCATATACGCAATCTACGTATCGAAACGACTGCATATACGCAATCTACGTATCAAAACGACTGCATATACGCAATCTACGTATCGAAACGACTGCATATACGCAACGACTGCATATACGCAATCTACGTATCGAAACGACTGCATATACGCAATCTACGTATCGAACTATGCATGCAACTATGCATGCGCAGAAGCTATTGTTCATTGAATTACGGCCGTCTATGGAAGACGGACGTAGTTCTGGATCTACCCCAATGTCTGTATGGTATGGCTGTCACTTAGATATATAGGACTGTATTAAAGCTTAAGAAGCTCAGTCTTCTTAGAAAGTCTTTTAAGAAATGACCTATTACGCATACGTAGTAGGTCATTTACACAATCTATGTACCATTTAAGTACGTAGGTTGAATATGCGCGGCCTTTAAAGACCGCATGCAAAGATTTAAGAAGGAACAGGCGTGCCACCGCAGCCTCTGCACTTTCTTCAGAAGAGTGGGTGTGGGGAAGGAATCACCAGTCGTATTTTCCATCTTAAGAAGAAAAAGAGTAACAGTTACTTAAGGAAGCCCTATGGCATTCTTAAGTGCCACAAGAATCCTAGAAACAGGGGTGGGTTGCAGGGCAGGCCAGGTGAGTTAGGTGTGCAGCCGTCCCTAACTCATTCTAATCTGCGAATCCTGTCCGCAGTCTGTATTGTGTGTCAATTTTTAGGATGAAGTGGGAACTGTATAGCAGAGACAAGGGTGCTGTTTGTATTGTATAGTAGTGACTATTTGTTTTCTTTTATTGTGGTTACAAGATTGTGTTTTATGACACTTGCATGATACTATAATCTATTAACTAAAATGCTAAATTGTTAAACAGGTGGCCAAAAATGTAAAGATTGCAGGGGTGGCGCCAAACACCCTACAACCGGCCCTGATTATGGAAATACCCTTTGCCTCTTCACATGAAGCAATATTTTTTTCCTCTGCAGTTTGGGTAATTTGTGTGTGATCTTTGTGTTTTCTAAAAGCAGTAGAAACAATAGTGACATTTATTTTGCCTCTATGCCTTATAGTTAGGCTTACTTAACCACTTTAAAGATTTTGTCTTGGTGGCTCAATAAAGTTAATAGTGGAAATAAATGTGCAAGCCCAACCTATACCCCCTACACACACACACAGATAAGTGTATATATATATAT
>WWET01000079.1:1042898-1054846 GCA_011038615.1 Limnodynastes dumerilii | reverse complement strand
AAAAAATAAAAAAAAAAAAAAAAAAAAAAAACTCTCAAAAAAGAACAGACACAATAACCCTCCCCTCAAGATCTGGCTTCCTACTAAAAGCTTGTATGTTATAGGTGTGTATTACTACTCAGTATGGGCCATATTCAGAGATCTGTGTCCCGATCGGTCCACAAATATACGCATGGACGGAGCAAGGAACACCCACCAAAAACCCAGTCACTCCCCTTCCTAATCTGTGCTCTGGGAGACTTGCCAGCTGTAACTTTCCATGTGTAGTCCCGTACGTATATGTCCTCCATCTGTGTGTATCTTGATAATAGCGCCCACTTTCCTACATTTAAATGCTCCCCCCCGTCCATTTTTATTTAAGTTCTCCCGTGTGTATTTTTCCATCGCATATCTGGACGTATTTACCAACGTGCGATTCACACGTACGTACCGCACGTATCATCAACGTCTATTGCGTAAATAAAGTTACTACGTATGCGCAATTGAAAAGTACCTAAAAATACGCACGGAACCGGCTGGGAAAACGGATCTCTAAATACGGCCCTTTATGTGTACTGGAAACTAAGGCAGGAAGAAGGGTAGTAGATGAGCCTACTCTGCGCAGGTATAGTATCAGGACAAAGGAGAAATCTTCAAGCTATAGTACAAAGACAAAGGGGAAAAACTCCATGCTATAGGAAGACTCGAACCAGGGCTGGCAAACTTAGTGTTAATGTTGCTCAAGGAATATTCTAATTGCTTTACTTTTCTGTCTGACAAATAAAATTACTGGTCCAGGTGACTTCCAATTTTGGCCACCCTTGTGTACATGAATCGACTGCATGTTATAGAGCTGAAAGTACTGGAATATTTTCATTATAAGCCAGATCACTATGAACAGAAAAACCTATTGCAGTACTTAGTTCCTTGTCAATCAGTGTAATTGATATGCACTTAATTCAAGACATTTAGTTGTAGGACATATATTAAAATGGAAAAAAGGAAGGAAAAAAGGAAGGAAAAAAGGTCACATTCCTTAAAAGGCTTAATGCTAAATTATTTTTAATTTCATATTTTTTTTAACAAAGAACCGATTACAGTCCTCCACAAAACGGTAGTACTCATAAGAAGCTTGATTCAGACTTAAGAAAGAGCTTGAAATTAAAAGGGGAAGTTACTCCTGGGCTAAACCATGTTGATTGCAGAGGAGTCATATTTCCTCTGTTGCAAACAGTATTAGAGTTGGGAGGTGATGTTTCCTATCCCAAGTCTAAATAACAGTGTGATAGTAAAGCTGGTCAGTATCTGTGTGCAGTAAGCAATTCAAAGATATATCCCTGCATGCAAAGAATACAATTAAATAGACTCTACCTAAAATCAACATGGTTTTGCCCAGGTGTAACCTTCCTCTCAATTTCAAGCTCCTTCTTAAGTCTGGATCCAGCCCAAGGAGAGGAAAATGACCACCTCTTGCCAGTGCACATTTGTGCTGCATGCTATTCTATTACGGATCTGGACCTACAGATACAGACTTCTGTAATATAACACTTTCTGGTGGCGGGCTGGAATGCGTATGTTTTTCGTGGGGAAGGTAGAGACTTGCTATGGGAAGCCCATAACTCCTGCTCTCACACATAGGAGTTAGGATCCTATTGTTGGAGCATAATGGAGTTCTGGAACCATTCCATAGTTATTCAGATGGAAATCATTTGAAAAGACAACACAGATATGAGTAGTCTATAGGATAAGTAAATTCCACATAAATAGGCCACAGGGGATACAGATGGGGCAATTATGTATAAACATATGTAAAACAGCAGTTACAAGCTCTAAATGTAAAAAAGCAAGCCATATGATTGAGAAAAAGGGATGCCTGTTACGCCACGGAGCAAAGAAGCTATACATTATGAGTACTGCAAATCTCCACCCAGAAGTTTTGGTTTACAGGTTTCATAAAAAAAAGTCTGAAATTTCCCAGAAGCTGGAATATTTGAGCAAATACACGTAGAAAAGAATTAAACACATTTTAGTTCTACCTCAGTAGGAGGTCAGAGAGGAAGATGTATCCTTGGCACGTTCGGAAGTCATCCAGCAGTGTCTGAGATACATCACTGGAGTCTTTGAGGAAGCAGGAAAGCCCAGCAAACATTTCCACTATTTCTAGTGGGGAAAGATCATTTGACTGCTGCATGTTTTGGACACATGTGGCTAAACATTCTTTTTCTAAAAGAGAACAGAAGACATCATTTCAGCAACAAAATAAAACAAAAAACAGGCCCCTATTTAAACTAAACTTAAGAAGAGATTTTATTTTATTTAAACATAGTGTTACATGGTGGGAATGACTCATTTTCTCCATGTGTCAAAAGAAAAATTGTTAAATCTGACTTTTGTGTGAAGATGGAAAAATATCAGTAATATTCAGTTTTTTTTTTCCTGTGAACATTAGCAGCTAGCTAGTGAAACACCAACAGCTGGATGCCACATTTCACTTTTATCCATCTCTTATTAGCCTTGTATAAGCCATGGAACATCAAAAATCCAGTTAAAAGCATCCAAAATTTGACACAACACAGTCTGTTAAAGTTGTTATACATCATTTTCCATAATTTGGTTGCCTTCAGAAAAGATCCGAAGGCATGGTTCTCTTGCCCCATAAGACTGAAATAACTCATTTTGATATATTTTTGCTTTTGTCAAAAATCAAAGGTCTTGACAAGACTAGCCATCATTATCTTACTCGCCAATGCATCTGTACTTACCATGAATATATTTCACCACATTCAGGCTTAAACCGTGTCTTGAAATGGTCATCAATACTTCACCAGCACTTTTTCTCCAGGGAAGATTATAAGGGGGGCACCAAGATGTTATTGCACTGAAAAGGAGTTGTAGGTCATCCTTCTGAGCCAGCTCCTCAGCCGGAGACACATAGTTACACAACTTCACCAGAATCTGAAATAGCAAATAATATTCTGTGAAGTAGAATGAAACAGTTTTGCATATCCTACACAATTGTTCTTTAACTTCTTTTAGGAGGTTAATATATTTTAAAAGCACCTAACTGGGAGTAATACTAAGTTAGTTCATTGGTTTGTTTGTTTGTTTGTTTGTCTGTCTGTCCGGTTATGCATTTGGACACCCCAGTATAGACTGAGATGAAAAAAAAGTGAGGTAGTTCAGCTACATTCTAACCAGCTTTTCGGAAGATTTAGGACCTTCATCAGACCTCCCGTTGGTGTGCACTGAGCAGGGCTTTGACCTGGGGAACCTGTCCTGGACCGTCCACTGGATGGATTTGGCAGTTAGTATTGGCAAGTATGGCACCAATTACATCCCGATTTAGGAGGGAATGTTCCGATTGTTGGGCCATAAAATGGGTGGGGCTAATGGAAGAGGGTGTGGTTTGAACAAATAATGTTAATTGTGGGTGGAGTTTGGCAGAACAGGACGGGGCTTATTTTGAAAGATGTATTTGGAAGAAAACTTTACATGATTGCATAAAACATGCTAGGGGATTGAGTCCCAGTCAGACCTTGGCGTACACTGGGCAGAACTTTGACACCTGGTTAGGAGGGACTGTCCTGATTCAGGGGGCTGCAGAAGGGATAGGGCTTATGGAAGAGAGGTTGGCTGGAAAGAGGCCATAGCTTATTCTGAATGACGTTAAACTATGTTATTAACAATGTAAAAGCAAACAGAAAGGAAAGCTGGGAATTACAGCTACTGTCGACAGTTATTTTATATATATTCATATAATCATTTATGCATTGGAGTGTTATAGTTGGCCACCAAGTAATAAGTAGTAGATATGCCATGAGAAAAGATTTAGGTGTGCTTAGAAAATAAGAAAAACCTTTAATCTGCATTTAGCATGTGCAAGAGGTGGCACTGTGCATGGCTCATTCATGCAAGAACAAGAATTCCTAAATACTATTTGTGGTTGGAACATCTTAGTCTGCTGTCAGACAAGCAAACAGCTATGGTTAGTGAACTTATGACTTGTAGTTGTTAAAATAATGAATTGTTAATCATAACTTCTTGACAAAAAAAAATGAAATTAATCCTCACCATTTTTATGTGTCTACACCAAAAATGTTCCAATAACAAAACTGCCTATTAGGACTAATTATGAAAACACATACAGTACAAATACAATAGTACAGTATTTTCCCATTTTTGGATCTTTTTAATATGGTAGAAAACATACAAAGAATTTTATGAAGAGGACATTCAGAAACTAGGACTGAAAGAAATCTCATTTACAGCAGAGAATCATTGAGGCAGATGGCTTATCAAATATTCTATTAAGAAATTGCAAAGGGGATATTAAACAGATCGATAACTGCCGACGCCAGATGGAAATAACTTTTGCAAAGGCTGCAGTATACATAATGATTTCTGATGCAGGTCCGGTAAGAAAGTTTACTCTAACTCACGTAAACCTTACTATTACTGTAACGCCTACTCGAAGCATTATACAACTAAATCAGCATATTGGCAACATCTATGCCATCCAGAGAGCAGCAGAGATCTAAACATTGCTTCCACGCCTTTAGCATTTAACATTTCATGGACAGATGACCTTGGAAAAACACTGTTGTAAATAAACAGATTTTTTGAGGCTTTTACAAAAATGTTTAAGATGAACAGTTAGTGGTAAGCAGAACAGCATATTGATTGCTTATGCCTTATGCACTCAGAGAAGACAGACTTAATTAAAAATGTTTTATACATTGAAACCCCCAAAAATATATGAAAGGGAAAAGTGGTCTGCCAGAAAAAAAAGAAATAAGGAGAACGAGGATGTTGTTGTGAGCTGTCATTTAGTGTACTGTGCTCAGAGGTCCCATGAGCATTCATACTTGGGAAATGGTGAAGTACCTAGCTAAGGCAAGGGTGTCAACACCGTGAAGTCAGTTTGCATTATACCAAGACAGAAGCGGTATCATTAAAATAAAATTTTAAAAATATCTATTTTTCTTTTGCATGTGATATTTTTTATAAATTTGCATATTTATAATTTTAAAAGATGTAACATATAGATCTATAATCTAAAATCAGGGCACTTGTGTCAGGTCTGCCTATCTAGAAACACCTATAGAAGCACTGAAATAGGTAAAATAGGGGCCTATTCATACACAGACTATAGATCGTAACCCAGAAAAAATGATTTTGTTGTGCAAGGGGAGATTATTTATATTTTGCCTTGTCATAAACACACACAAGGTGCAAACATGTCAACTGCTAACCAGAATCTATTTACAAGTAAATAGTTTAATGCCAGTTTAGAGGGCTAGTAAATCTTACACTGTATCTGTATCTATGACGGTTTGCTCTTTAACACGCAATATAACTTAATTCTTGTACACACTTAGTTTAACCTGGTTGTATGAAAGAAGCTGCTCTAGAAAAGGCCCCACGTGTGTTTCCAGGTTATTCACAAAACGCAAATATCTGAGTCTGATCCAAAAAGATACCAATTTCTGTATAGTCTACCACAAAGTCATAATATCAACAAGACAAAGCTATAAGCTATCTGAAATGTATTGTATTCAGAAGCAATGTAAAAGACCGGGTAACTGTAAAATATAATAAAAAAAAAACACTATGGCCCTGATTCAGAGTTTGAAAATGAGAGGAAAGTTACACCTGGTCAAAACCATGTTGATTTCAGAGAGATAAATTTCATCTGTTACAAACAGTGGGCCTGATTCACATTTAAGAAGCTTGTGCTTCTTAAGTGCGTATTATGCTGAAATGACCTGCTACACATGCATAGTTGGTCAGTTACGCAATCTAAGCACCAGTTTTGTACCTAGATTGCAAGATCGCATAGAGTACTTTAAGTAGAAAGAGGTGGCGTAATGCCGCCTCAGGGCGTGGTTAGGAAGAAGTGGGAGGGGGAGCCGAGGAGAGATTAGCCGAGGAGGGCGGGAACAGGCAATGTCCATACAGACATTGCACGGTTAAATAAGGTAGCCCTATGGCACTCGTAAGTGCCATAAGGTACCTAAAAACAGCGGGTTAGGGGCCGGAAGAGTGAGTTAGGTGCGGATCTGTCCACACATAACTTACTATTAACTGTGAACACGGTCCGGTATTATAGCTGAGTGGTGATGTTTCCCAACCTAAGTGTAAATAACAGCGTAGAAGTGAAGCTGGGTAGTATCTATGTGCAATAGGCAAAAGCAAAGTATTTCCCTGCATGCATAGAATAACATTAGACTCCCCCTGAAATCAGCATGGTTTTGCCCAGGGGTAATAACCTTCCTCTCTGATTTTCAATCTCTGAATCAGAGCCTATGTGGCTGCACAATAGACACTCTCCTGTATATCTGTGTGTGTGCAAGGTGATCATAAAATTCATTCAACAAAAACTGCCATATTTTTATAAATGTTACATTTACATCCCTAATTAATGTAGGAAAAAAATGACCCTAAGATAAAATGGACAAAGGACAGGATCCAGCCTTCCATGTAGGCAAGAAGAAGCCACTTCCATCGCTCACATGGAGATTGCAGTATGATCCCTACCGTAAAACTTCTGCACTGTCCTCACTTAAAATGGGGATAGTGCAGAAATCTAGGGTCGGATTCAGAGCTACGGCCGCAATGTAATTGAGGCTGGAGTTCTGCGAAAAGTGCTACTGCGCATGCGCAGTCATTTTGGAACGTAATCTACGTTACTTTTTGCAACGTAGATTGCGTACACGCGGTCTTTAAAACCGTGTACGCAATCTATATTGCAAGGAGTAACGTAGATTACGTTCCAAGATAGTATAGTTAGGGTGTGCTAGACACCCTATGTACTGACTACATATATCCCCCTCCCACACAGTGGAATCGCTTTCCATATTCTGGCCGCCATCGGCAACACTCCTAGTACAAAACTCTGGACAAAGACGATCCAGATCCATACTGGGAACAAAGCACATGTGTTTGCCAATCCTAGCAATCAGGAAAAACACCCCTTTTGAGGAAATCTGGATCTGGTCCAATTAAACTAACTTTTAAGCATGAGGTAGGCACAATTATGTTCTATAAAGGCAACCTTTTGATGGAATAATTGCCTTTTTAATAAATACAATCAGAAAACTATCTAACTACAGTTATACTACCCTGTGCATGGACACAGTTATTATAAAATGACAACAAGAACCTAAACAGGCCTGGGGAGGGGACACTGAAGCTGAAACAAATAAGAGAGAGTCAGCCCTAGGTATATGATTAGAGCTATAGTTTTATCACTACCTAATACCGTGTTCACACTGCCGCCCCGGCAAAAACGAGGGATTTAAGTCCCGTTTTATTCCTGGTGCACACATCAGCCCAACTCCTCAGACCCTGTTCAGACTGCTGCTTAAATTCCTGGGTCAGACACGTTCATACTGAACACGGGTCTGCCCTGGAAGAGACATCACACTCTGTAATTTGTTTACTGTTGCTCTGGCAACATTTGTTGCCAGGGCAATATTAAACAAATTACGTCAATCAATTGGATTATGTGCTACCCGGGTTGAAAACCCCGGGTTGCACCGTTCACACTGGCGGCTACCCTTGTCTGACACGGGGATAACCCTACAAATGTCCCGGGTCTGATTCCTGTGCACCCGTTCACACGGAGCCCCGACCAAGGTCGCCAGAGCTTGCCTCGCCAATATCCCGGGCTTTTGGCTCAGTGTGAACGGGGTATAAAAGAGATCATAGGATTCATATGTACATATAGGAAGTGACAGCAGATAAGAGCCACATGGCCCATCCAGTCTTCCTATTTGTTTATTTAAAACTATACTGACCTTTAACTATTTTACCATCAATTTATTTTGAGATTTAGGATATCCCTATATTTATCCCAAGCATATTTAAACTGTTCTACAGTGTTACCCTTAACCTCATATGGGAGACTATTCCACTTATCTATCACACTTTCAGTGAAGTCATTTTACCGCACATTTACTCTGAATCTACCACCCTCCAGTTTATATTTATGCCCTTGTGTTCTATTACACCTCTTCTTTAAAAAAAATGCCACCTTCTTCTAGCAGGTCACAACCCTTGTTATATTTGAAAGCTGCTATCATATCCCCCCTCTCCATTCTCTGCTCCAAGCTATACATGTTTAGTTTCTCTAGCCTTTCTTGGTATGTTTTGTGACACATACCATGGACCATTTTAGTTGATCACCTTTGCAGTCTCTAATGTATTATTGTCTTTCTGGAGATATGGCCTCCAGAACTGAACACAGTATTCTAGGTGAGGTTGTACCAACAATCTATAAAGGAGCATCACTACTTCTCTCTTTCTGTTACTAATTCCTCTCCCTATGCAACCAAGCATCTGACTTGCCTTTCTCACTGCTTTATTACATTGCTTGGATACCTTTAAGTAACATGAAATAATGACTCATCCCTTTCCTCCTTTGTAGTTTCTAATGTAGTGCCATCAATTATATATTGAGCTTTTTGGGTTTTTGGGCCCCAAGTGCATGATTTAGCATTTTGTCGCATTAAAATGCTGTTGCCAAACTCTTGACCATTCCTCCAGTCTACCTAGATCATCCCTCACTTTGGATACCTCTCCTGGCATGCATACCCCGTTACATATCTTTGTCATCTGCAAAAAGGCATATTTTCCCCTCAATACCACAGTCAATATCACCAAAAAAAGATATTAAATAGCACTGGTCCAAGTACAGAACCCTGGTAACCAAGATCATATCCATGCAATTATATTACAATCCCAAAACGTCTAACTTATTTAACAGTCTACGACGTGGCAGTGTCAAAAGCCTTACTAAAATCTAGATAAGATATGTCTATGGCTCCCCCTTTATCTAATACTTTACTGACCCTGTCAAAAAATTCTATAAGATTTGTTTGACATGATCTTCCCCCAGTGAATCCATGCTGCTTGGGATCCTGTAATTTCTGAATTTATGATACTAGACAATTTGTTCCTTCAATTTTTCTACAACTGATGTTATACTCACTGGTCAGTAGTTTGACGCTTCTTCCCTACTTCCATTTTTATGCAGAGGGACGACATTTGCTATGTTCCAATTCTCTGGAATCACCAAAGTTATTAGTGACTATTTGAATAATTCAATTAATGTTTTTGCTAGCACCCCTCTAAGCTTTTTTAGTTTCCTAGGATGTATCCCATCTGGCCCCATTGATTTGTCTACTTTGACAAGAAAGTAGTAGTAATTGCCTGCTTTGTATTAATAGTCATCCTATTTAAAAGTGGTTCCTTCCTTTCCCTTTCTTTTGTATATATTGAACAGAAATACTTGTTAAGATGATCTGCCATAGCCCTATAACCCTCAACAAGACTCCCACTCTCTGTTTTGAGCCTTACTATATACCCTGTTTAGTTTTTTGCCTTTCATTTATATACCTAAAAAAGCTTTTGTCCCCTTTTTGCTGTCCTGATGACCTTTTTTTAGCCTCCTTCTGCTTTGCAAAATTATCCTCCATGTCATCATTATTTTGAGTTTACTTATAAAACAAAACATAAACAAAAATAAAGTCGATATGGAAGCAGATTAGATACAAAAGAATATTTTCAAACAATACATAAACAATTAATAAGAAACAAATAGGCAACTAAAAATGATAAAATACTTTTTGGCAACACAAGTTTACCTGAACAAAAACTTTCTGAAGCAAAGTTCTGCGCTCCGCCAAGGGTAGCTCATTCTCCGCCCCTCCAGGTACCTCAGGCACATGCGGGAGGTCAAAAAACAGGTACAGGCATTTAATCAGGGTGGAAGGTACAGACATTGTTGTCATGCAGTCCACTGTTTTCTGGGTAAAATAAAAGCAGACACAAAGTAATATAAAACAATTATTTCCAACTCTGAGATCTAAAAGCTAGTTTCCACCACTAAGACTGGAAAAGTAATTACACATTGATTTATTTGCCATCAGCCTATAATGGATTACAATTTATGATCTCCATTTACAATATATATGTTATATAAACACCAAGTACTAACATTTTAATAAATCAATACTGTAAGCACTCTATATTGTTTCTTTATTAGATAGATTAGATGTAGTTCTCATGATAAAAGTACATTATAAATTGGCAATTAAATATAAAAAAATTATTATTCAAGGAACACTTTCATGGCCTTTCATATTATATGCCATGCATTTTCCCTGCATATATGCTGTGAAATATTTTATACAACTTTCACAACAAAGTTCTCACTTATTTTAATATGTAAGCAATTATAAACCTTAACTCTTAGAATAAAATGTTAATTTCTATTACAGTAATTCAAATTTTAGAGCAATATAAATTACTGTACACTAAGGATGGGAATCACGTATTGTTTAATCTGAATCATCGGTAAGATGGTTCTGATGGTCGATGTTTATCCTGCCATTGTTTCCTTCCCATCACTAGGTTTCTCCCTCAATGTTTTCACAGTATTTACAGATTTTTTTCTGGTAACATGGACTCACTGTGCTGGCTATCTCAGTGCCTTGTATTCACAACAAAATAAGAGACTGGCACAATACAAACTAATCCACAAGAGACAGAACTGTGTTCTAAGGATGGCATAATGAAAAGCAAAACCAGGAATAGGATTAAGGTGAAAATTATTACTACCTTTAAAATTACTATTTCCGCAGAGTGCAAAAAGCAGCATTTTGGGGCCAATTTAAAAGTGCACAGGACTGTGGACTGGAGTACCTACTCTCTCACGTTTCCAGATAATTTTTCAAATATTCTCCTCCCACTGGACCCGATTCAGACTTATGAAGGAGCTTGAAAGTAAGAGAGGAAATTTACACCTGGGCAAAACCATGTTGATTTCAGGGAGAGTCAAGTTAATTGTACACTTTGCATTCAGGGATATATCTTTGAATTGTTTACTGCACACAGATACTGACCAGTTTTACTTTTACACTGTTATTTAGACTTTGGATAGGAAACATCACCTCTCAACTCTAATATTGTTTGCTGCAGATGAAATAGGACTCCCCTGCAATCAACATGGTTTAGCCCAGGAATAACTGTCCTCTCTTATTTTCAATCTCTGAATCAGGTCCACTATCAATAGTTTTTTTCCCCTCTACGAGGCCCATATTTAATATACAGTTTTTGTTATCTTATATGTACAACCTATAATCCTTTTGCTACCAGTAGAACTTAAGCAAAAAAAGTATTATACAGAACTATATTAAAGTTTTATTTGTTAATGTTTTATAATGCTATTCTTTTCTTCAATAACAAGTTTGATTTATCCAAAATACATGTTTTGCTAATAAGGAGGATTTCAGAAGTTTACAAGTTTAAAAAAAAATAAAACATCAGTTAACATCAGTTCCAGAACCGAATGTTAATGAATAGATTATGTATTGTGACCAATATTATCTTTCAATGTCTTATTATCTCTACTGTACACACCACACATAGAAGCAATACTCTGTAACAAGCTTTTAATAAACAGAAGGGGAAAAAACTCATCTGAAGTCTATTTCCATATGCTTTCTACACTTCTTTTATTTCAATTTCCATAAAAGGTTTTAAGAATATTCTGTATATTACTCATTCCAGACATACATATTTGTCAAAGACCTAAAACATGTTGAGGGGAGGGACATACCTGTCCTGATGAAGCCAACAGGTTAATTACTGTAAGAAGCATCCACCCTCTGCTGGTCTCCTCACTCTGGTTGATCTCTAGAAATTGGACAATGGCTCGACTAGCAGCCTCTGGAATAAATGATGGATCACTTAGTATAAATACTTTATTTGTACAAAGAATACAATAGAAAAAGGCTACACATATAGCAAATATCCAAAACACAACAGTCATATACAACAAACAGTCCAAAGATACTTAAAGTATAGCTAGATATAACAAATTGTGGCGAGTTAGATTGTCCAAGATATTTAACTGGCTAAGACAATCATAAAAACAAAGGGGGGATGGGGGGGGAGAAAGGGTA
>WWET01000079.1:1025650-1042856 GCA_011038615.1 Limnodynastes dumerilii | reverse complement strand
GGAAAGAAACCCCTGATGGGTTATTTAGATCAGGCATGTCAAACTCGAGAGTCAGATTTACTAAGCTGCGGGTTTGGAAAAGTAGAGATGTTGCCCATAGCAACCAATCCTCATCTCCACAAATTGATATTGCAACATCAGTAATGCGGCAATAGCCATAATTCCAGTACATTGTCCCCCAATCCCACCTTAGTTAAAGAGTGGATCTCTACTTTCCTATGGACAATCTTACTTTATCAGCCCCTGACCGTTTTCATCCCTATACAGTACTGTGGTTGGCTTGGATGGAGTTTAAAGAAACCCTTTCCACCTTTCTCTTTATCTTTGTCCCTATTAGTTACATCAGTGCTGTGCTTAATAATGTCTTCAAGTGATTCAAGCTTTAACAGGCCACTTTAACATTTAGCCCATATCTCACTATGCAGATTGCTTATTCTCCTCTGTTAAAGAGAACAATTGTTGTCCCTCCGACTGATTCTGTACATTTTGTAATACATTCTTCATTGTTTATGCTTTAAATGCCTGTTCCTTCCTATTTTCTGTATTTACCTGAATGTAATTGCCATTGATGACACTTATAAACCCAAAATAAAGAATTTTAAAAAGTGTCACATCAATACAATAGTAGCCATGTAGATTTTAGAATTGACAGGAAGGCAATGAGAAAAATTAAGGTAGTTATTTGCATGAGTAATGCCACCTGGGGTTTGGGATCATGCTTACTGATAAAACACTTTTCTGGACTTTTCTGTAGCTTAATTCAAGATTGCCCATATTTCATACAAATATTAATATTCTAGTAACAGACCTGTTGACTTATTAGATGCTCTCCTTCGTATCTCAGTCACCATCAATCGTGAAACTTGTGTAGTAAATTGCAGAAGGTCTGAGAACTTCTCGGTCATTGTGTTAGGTGGTGCACTTCCAAACACCTAAAAACCAAAACCAAAATGTAAATAAAACACATACCAAGACAAACATGCAGAGAAAAGAAAATAATATTGAGTCATATTTGCATTTATAAATTGCTCCATAAAATTAATGTTCTAAAAACACATATTAATATAACAAAACATTTTCAATATATTTTCAGTTTGTTAATATCTCCTTTATATACTTCCTCTCCAATGGTTACTCATGTACAGTTATGGACCCACATTCTTCTCACCCTGACCACCCACCCTGCCAACAAGGTAAGAAGGGGTGGAGGGAAAAAATAAGTAATGCTGGGGGAAATTAATGCAAACATGAGTTCAAGAGGGTTAATTATTGCTTAATGAAGTCAATTATGATGCAAAATTTAGTTTAATGAGGAGGTAATTAAATATGATAGGAATTAATATTGGGAAAGAAAAGTAGTTACTGCTTATAAATAGGTTCATACCATTGAAGTGACTGACATGATGCAGATGAAGACATTAAGGTTTAATATGATATGAACTATATTATATGGAGACATGGACAGAATGGCCGAGAACGACCAGGAATTTTTCAGGCAGACATAAGGGGTCATTGGGCTGCTTGGTTGAAGGGCTGGTCCAGTCCCATGCTTAATTATCTGTTAGCCTCCAGCTTTGAAGTAGCCTGGTCTGATTCATTCAGTTAGAATCTCTCCTACATTAGGGTTTAAAGTAATTTACACTCCTCTCCCACTCAAACATCTACCTATGGTGAAAATACACTTTCATTTAGTGCCTGTGATACACCTAGCCCACTAGCACAATTATTAAATGAACTGTTCTTTCCTGCAAGGGAATATGTTAAGTTAAATAGGTTCAAAACATTATGGTAGAGTTTATCGATTTCATCAGTTTTATTTGATATGTAAATGTATACATTTTTATTCCAAGTCTCACCTATGGTTTAGTTCTAAGAGCCTCTGTACCACCATCTGTCGCGTCTTTATGTGCATCTCTGTAACACATCCATTGTGTGCATGCATACATGTGGCATAATCAAATACATACATGCACAAAAAAAGAACTTCTGATGTGCTTGTTTTTATAGTTATAATAATATAGGTAACTTCTGCCACTTGTGTCAATGAATCCCTTGGTTCAACTATTCCTTCTGTTATGCCCCCTCCTTGTATCTACTATATGCCACACAACCATAAGTCCTCTAATGCTTAGATGGTGGTTGCACTATACCTTTGACACATGTTCCACCACAATACCTGATCTATTAATGTGAATAGGTCCAAGAGTGTGCTAACCCCATCTGCTGCTTTAGTCCTGCAAATATATGGATACATTTGGATTTATTTTTCCTGCCACAGCCATTACAAGTGCACTGGGAACCCAATAAAATTTTAGCCAGCAATAGTGCCAGGAACTAAAAGCATTTATAGACCCAGCAACTGTAATGGATAGAGTGAAGATTTGCTATTATTGTTGTTTAATATGTTTAGTGATCAATATAATTAATAAAAACAAATACCCTGTTGAAGACTGGCAGCATCATGTAAAGTTTCTCCTCCTGTTCCTTCTGAGTCATGTGCCGGGCAGGATGACAAAGTTCTGTAAAAAGCCTTCTCAGATGCATTAGGCCGAGTGCATTGTCTTGCGGGCTGCATTCCTCTTGCCGAGGTCGGCCCATGATTCTCTTGACCATATTCATGGTTGCACTTTTGTCAATGCAACCCTATTACCTAAACAGGGAAGAGAAATCTCAAATAAATATTCTATGAAAAAATAGGAGTGTATGAATATATAATGCATATAAAGATGAAAAAAAAACACCAAGGCAAAGACTAAACATTTGTAAATCCCCAGCTCTGTAACCCCCTTACATTCTATTTCTCTTCTCTCATTCCACTATTTACCCCTTCCATGTCCATTATGCTTACAACCCAATGGTATCCAATTTGTATGCGGAGCTAATTTTCATGAAATTTGCTAATATACAATCATAAATAAATTATAGGTTTTTTAAATAGACAATTCTTGCTTAAAATGCAAAAAATAGCTATATCCATAATTGCATTGGCAAATGGTATACTATAATATTGCTAGCAATTAACAAGTTATTTTTCTTGAGATTTAAATGAATGTCACATTACTACAATTATTCCACCGAATCATTTATTTTCTATAATTATCTCAATTAACCTTCAACTATTTTAATGTGATTAAGAATATAAAAACAAAAAGTTAATTTTGCATATTTAATATAACTGCTCATACTTCTAAAGTTTAATGAACTTAAATCTCCAAAAGGAAAATACTCCATTCAATACTTTATACACATCTATCACATGCTAAGCGGATAACAAGATAAAGATAGATTAAGAGAAGTGTCTGCTAAGTATATTATCCAACATTCACACACACAGGAAAATCCCCAAAACATGATCAATTAGAAATACATGAAGAAAAGGCTTTGCACGTAGGCTTTACACAAGCACATGACTCAAAGTTTCGCACAATTATTCCTACCAGAACCAATCATTAAAGACATGCATAAAACTGTTTTACGCTATAGGTTATGTAAATTACTATTATTGAAATATCTCCAAACATTCAAGAATAAGGGATGCAAAAGTTTCCAGCCAAGTTTCTCTAACATTTGACTTATTGTGGATAGATGAAGCATTCTACGTTCTATAAACCCCATTAATATATATACACACATATATACATATAAAACACAAAAACCTGCTCTGTTACCAGCGTAGGTTAAAATAAAAACATAGCCGTAGAAGAAGACACGAACCAAAGTCCACATGTGAGACAGAGTGATATGGGAGTTCTCTTCCCTTCTTCGTGCGGACCTCTGTATGTACGGAGGTCTGGATCTGCTCCAGAGAGATCTACTTCTAGATTTACTATTCCAGGTGGAAATCAGGATCGGTTATCAGGGGATGAAGCAGAACCTCTCCGAGGCCATGGTGCTCAGCGACAGCCCCATATTAACAAACACTGGTCCTGATTCACAATTACAGACAGAAGCGAACTTATGCAAGTCACTTGCGCAAGATCTCCTCATGTAACATAGGCGCATGCCTATATCACTGAAAGGCTGGGCCAGCATTTTTAATTTCTGCATGCCTAAACCCTGTCGTACAGGTGGAGTTAGACATGTTAATTAAGTGCCAGGGGTGGGGAGAGGCGTGCGCACGTAAGTCACACGCAAAACTGAATCCGGTCCATGGCCTTTATATTGAGTTTTAACCATCAAAGAAACAATTTTTTTTTAATGTTTTTTTAAAAACGTCTTGTTTTATTTTAGGGGTTTTGCCATTTGAGCATAACAAGTTGTCATATTTGTAATAAAACAAAACAATTATACACACAGGGAACCATCGGCAACACCATTGCTCACAATGATGTTTAGTTTGCTTGCACTTCCAACAAATTACACATTTTGATACAAGAAAACAAACCTTTATTTTAGTGTTTGCAGTTTCAATTTTCTCTGAAAAATACAGGTCTTGGTAGATGAAATAACGAGTCAGGTCACACATTGGCACTTACAATGATAGACATAAGTGATGAGAAAACATTTTGTTCTGACTGAAAGCACACAAAGTGCAACCTTGAAAAACATATTAAAGAAAAGCTTTAAAATTCTAAAAAAAAAACCAACGCAGGTTCTGCAGAAAGCCAGCATAAACAATAAAAAAAGGAGTTTTCTTGTCGTATTTTTGTTAACAAATGTAGAATTGTAATTTATTAGGATCTGTAAGCCTTTACTGTACTATTTAAGTACCTACACCCAACTACCAAGCGTATCTGGTGCACATGGTGAGTGGGCCTGTACCCTATGCAGAGATTAGGAGCATCAGGCAGCTTTGTTCCAATGCGTACGACCAATTCACAGCTGACTTACGTACGTATGTAGTGTAGTGAAGTCAACTGGTTTCCTCAAGTATGGATATGACTCTAAGAAGATGCCTGCAAGACACTTAGGCACTTAACATGACATGGACAGAAGCATATAAACCTAATGGGTCGGATTCACAACACCATCATTTTTTACATACGTGCTTAATTTTGCGATTCTAGCTACTACGCATGCGTAGTAACTATTCTACACTATGTATGTAGCATTTTGTTATGTAGATTGCATGCATACGGCCTTTAAAGACCGCATGTACGCTATCTACGTAACAAAACTATATACTATATCAATATTCAATGTTTTCTAGCGAGTGCCATCCATACTAGACATCTATCTATCTATCTCATATCTATCTATCTATCTCATATCTATCTATCTATCTATGTCTCATATCTATCTATCTCAGAGATGGGGACGGGGCTGCTTTGTAATTGTCTGTCTTCGGAGCTATACTGTCTAAAAACAGCAATGCTTGTGAAGGGCTGTAGCAGGCTCCATGTTGATTGCTCTACCCCCTAATTTATTCACTATGCTGAGCAAGGGGTGGAAGATTTTAATGTAATAAATAAATTACAGAGTGAGATGTTAGTGTGCGCACGTGTGCACATGAACAGAAGATGCCTCACTATGTTCTTTTCAGAGTTTTACAGTTTTTGTCTATATTGCTTAAGGAACAGATCCATTGAGGCTCCAACCTTAATGTCATCATTTCATTGCTTTTTGGAGTTTGAGTGTTAGAGTTTCAAGAGTCTTGGTGTAAGAAAATAAACAGACACGTTGGGCTGCAAGGTTTTTTTTTTGTCTATGGAATATAAAATCTCACCACAATACATAACTAGTTGACTATTGGGTCAAAAAGACCACTTGGCATATAACTGTCTGTCACTGGTTTAGTCTTAAAAATAAATAAAAATAATTTACAAGTTTTGTTGAGTGTTTGTTTTCAACAGACCTTAATACTTTTAGTAGGATTTTTTGTTTATTTTTTAAACTACCAATATATCACTCACAACATGCATTCAAGAAATAACCACACGGACAACAATATGGCTTTTAAAAGGGGGCATAGATTTATTAATTGATAAATCAGAAGACTATGAATTTGAACGTAAACAAGGCGGCGCAAATAGCCGGTGGGGAGTAAGCCAAACGGAGGCAAATCATAACGGAGGACAGGAACTCCATTGGAGCTCTGGAGGTAATGGTCAACTTAAGAGCACAACCCCTGTCATAAAAGCGCACCCCGGAAGAAGCGGGGTGCAACCTGGAACCAGCCTGCCGTCATAGCTTCCTGCTTCAGTTCGAGGGGTTGTGTCTTCCCTACAGCATACCTATACACCCTAACCTGTATAGTGGCACCACTAAAATTGTTAAAAAATGGCCAACTTTACAGTGAAAAATAAAAAAATACTTGCCTGCTCTGCTTGGGGTCCAGTCTTGTAAGCTTTTAATCCCGTGGGGAGCCTTGGCAAAAAAAAAAAACTATGTGGGCACATCGCTAACTATGTCCTGCACACAAGACATCCCAGCGCTAATGACAGTTGTACTGTCCTTGGGGTATATTTATACCCTTTTGACAGCCTGGGAATTCTTGTTTCAAAATTGTGTTATTGCAAGACTGGACCCCTAGCAGAGCAAGTAAGTATTTTTTTAATTTTTCACTGTAAAGTTGGCCATTTTTAAACAATTTTAGTGGCGCCACTACACTTATATTTTTATTTATGGGGGCATTTAGATGGCGCTGCGTGCCCTTGTGGTTCTTCAAGCACCAGCATGCCCTGGCATCCAAGGGGTTTATTTATGTAAAATGTTAAAATGTTTTATTTTTTACGCTTATACCATCCCTGAGATAGTGTAAGCGTAAAGCTGTTAAGCAGCCACCGGACAGCCCCACACGGAGTATTTAAATGAGAAAAACGCCCCTTTTCTTATTTAAATCTCGTGGAACACCTAGTTCCACAGGTGCAGGGCAGTCGGATGCGTAACTGATGGATGGGTACACTTGCGCCCATCTTTCTGTGCACGCTCCCGATCTGAGCAAGCGTAGTGCTCATTTTTGCAACGCTTCCATCTAAATAAATAGACGGAAATGCTGCTCTGGATCAGCCTCTGCAGCCCTAAATTAGAGACACCCCTGTGAGTGCCCTAGGATAACCCTGGATGCCATTGCACACACTTTAGGAGCCAGCGACTGGTCATTTTCCAAATGATCAAGTAAAAATTTCAATACAAATTCAAATAATCTACACATATAACCATTATCAAGATACCCATTCCCATAAATAAGGATAAGGGGGCTGATTCAGAGATACACTTACACCTTTTTTTAGGTGGAAGTGTACAGCTCGGCTAAACCATTTTTCAAAGTAAGGGGTGTTAATTAATTAAAAAAATGTTGCATGCAGGGAAAATACATTACTTTTACACATAGAACTAAAATACTGCATAGCTTTATGTTTATTCTATAAAATAGAGTTGAGCTAAGAAACTTCACCTCCTAATTTTAGTTTGGTTTTACAATTTAATTTTAGTTTGGTTTTAAAATTTAAAGCTGCCTCCCCTTGCAATTCAACATGGTATTGCTCAGGTCTACACTTGCACCTAAAAAAAGGTGGAAGTGCAACTCTGAATCAGCCCCAAGGTTTTTAAACCATTTAAAAGCTCTAATCAACAATCTAACAATATAGTGCTATAAAGGTACACAGGCTGCTGAAAAATAGCAGGGGAAGAAACCATGGAATTAATATAGATGCACAATTATAGTCATGTGAAGAGATAAGTGAATAATAGCGAAGAATTAATTACGATGTTTAAACATGGCATTTGAATACGAAAGAGGGCGTTAGCAACTGGTCTGCACTTAGTCTGAAGTAGTCTGTGCAAAGTGTCTTTTGTTAAAAGGGCTGTTATTTTATTAAGGTCGGGTATAATTACACCTAATCAGATGATAGACTAATTGCTACTATGCTCAATCTGGCGTTGAAACAGAACTGTGTCTGGGTTTTTTATGTTCAAAATATATGTGTACATTTATGCTAACTGTGCTCATAGATGACATGCTTCAATATGGGCAATGAAAAATAAATGATAAGTAACAGGAGTGCACATGAAAGAAGGGTCCAAGTGCCTGTAATATCCCATGGGGATGGACACAAATTATGCCTCAAGCGAGTTCTGTGCATTTTTAAACATTTGTTTCATTCTATAGCCATTAGCAGCTGCTTAAAGAGATTGGCTGCCCAAGAGTTTTCTGCTTCTCTGCCTTTATCACTCTCCATCCTGTTTCTCAATCATAACCCCAACCACCACAGTGGACAGTGTCTGGCTGTGATGTTATATTATCAGTGTGCAGAGGAAGATATCAGCTCACCTTTACCACATAGCTACATTTCAAAAGTGCAGTAACAGACACAGATGACAGGCTTGGCTGATAGAGCACGGCATTTTATTCTCAAATGCGGGAGACCAAGGATTTCCCAGAATGCATCACCTATTGACACTAATCTGGCATTATGTATAAGCAGAAACTTAAGCTGGATTTATATATTTATGATATGTCTGCAACTTGTATGTTTAATACTAAGGGTAGCACAAGTTATGTACATTGGGCCTGATCCAGACCTACGCCCGCGAGCGTAGCGTATGATCGCCCGGGCGTATAAACTTTCACGCCCATGACACTCCCATTGATTGTACCGACTTATGGCGGCTGAACCCTACCCTAACTTTTTGAAGCGTCCGTGCGAATTGTCGTACCGATACGCCGGTCGTACGGGGCTTAGCACGCCCATACTGTACAATTTAAATGGCTATCCCTGCCTCTGTGTAGTAACTCGAGCGTCCGGACTATCGTCGTACAAAACGCACGCCCCTTGGGCGAAAAATACGCCTAAAATACGCTCGCTGTACGCTCATGTCCTTCGGACGGCCGGAAGTTGTCATACTGCACATGCGCAGTGCGTTTTTTCACCCGGGCCCATTGACAGTTCAAACTGTTTCAGAAGAGTCCAGAGTAAAAGGGCTGTGTCAGATTTTGCTCTGGACTCTTCTGAAACTGTTTGAACTGTTTTGCTGCAAGTATTCTTTTGCCACAGTTTTGCTCTGATATTTTTGTCCATTGAGCTCTTGTTCTACTACCTCTATGGGTCTCGCTTTTTGTTTTTAACGCACTTAGCACTTTGTGTGTAGCTTTTGGCATTTTTCTATCTTGTGAAAATATGTGCTTTGGAATTATGCACTTGAAATATTGTCTACTAATATGGATTGATCATCATTAAAAAATAGATTTTTTTGTTATTCTTTGAATATTGAGTGCTGGCTACCTCTACCAGTTATTTGTATGTTGGTTTTTATTTTAAAGATAGAAATGCATATTTAGTTACTGAGTAATGGCTAGAGTGGCAGGCATTGCCTTGCTTTTTGTACAAATTCCCTGCCTAGTGCACCTGCCGTGTATATTACTTTAACAAACTAATTTGAGCAACCTCTCTTTGGCTTTTGTGTTTTAAAGTCTCTTTGAGATCACAGCTGTGAGGGAGTGTGGTCTCAGATGAGCATTGGAGGCCCAGGGAGCCTCCATGAGGTATGCTCTTGGTTTGAAAAGAAATTGGATGTTTGACCCATAGTTGGGGCTCTATTTAGAGTTAAGTATTTTTTTTTTTTACAGGAATTATTATTATTAATAATTATTCCCAGATCCACCGCCATTCCTTCCCCTGGTCCCTTTTAAAACCCTACTTGTCCCCGGCGACTATACTATAATGAAATTAATCCTCAGACTTATAATGTGTAAGGAAACGGTCAAACAGAATAGCATACAGAATATTTCTGGCTGATGTTCAAAAGGTGTTGCTGTTAATGGCTTTATCTTGATTATTTTTAAATGTGTCTAGTTTCTTACAACAAATATTCCAGATTAGTTTTCCAATATACATTACAATATTTGAGACAGTGCGTAACTCTCTAATCAATTTTTAAGACATACCAGCCAATTTGAAAAAAAAAAGGACAAATAAAGAGTCTTTTCTGATCAATTAGGAAGAAAATTTAATTTGGTCTCTGAATCCACCAGTCTTAATTCAATTCATAGAACAGCCAAGTAGTACAATACTGTACATTCTAAAGATTACCCAGTCAAGCAGCTGTTCCACTGTTATGTATGATAGAAATGTTTTGTGCAAGGATTCACTATTAAATGGCACAATGTACCGGATACATATTAATGTGTCATTTACATTTTAAAATATAGCATCAGCATCTTCTATTTTTGGAAACAGTTTGCTTCCTTTGTATCTATGTCAGCACTATAACTGATTAGCATTGCTACATGGAAGAAAATATTAGTGTTGCTTTTTTGTTATATGTTACCATCTTATATACAGTATTTTGGAAATTGACTTTGCCAAAAAACACTGAATACTTGAACAAAGCATTCACTTTACCATGCCAATAGTGGTGTCATCATTAAGCAAGGTAATGTTTAAGGGTAAAATATGTTTGTCCAGCTGTGGCATTTTACCCATCATCATGAATTTAGACCAAGAATAAGCAACCCGAAATCCACCAAAATTCTAAATACTGATTCCATCATGTTTGTCGAGTAACTGCTATACCTGTGCTGTTGGAAAAAGCTGGGAGTTGTAGTTTCGCAACACCTAGGTCCAGATTTACTAAGCTGCGGGTTTTGAAAAGTGGATATGTTACCTATAGTAACCAATCAGATTCTAGCTCTCACTCTCCTATTACATACTAAAGAATGTCACCTAAAATCTGATTAGTTATTATGGGCAACATCTCCAAATTTCCAAACCTGCAGCTTAGTAAATCTGGCCCCTAGAGAGCTAAAGGTTGCCTTTTTACCAGTAGTGTGAATACAGGACCATATCTTAAGCCACCATAACTGAGCACTCCCATAACATGTATGCCATAAATGTGTCCAGACTCTCATAACTTGAGCATTGAGAGGATAAGCATGTTCCCATTCTCTGTAGGCCAATAGGAGTGAGGTAAACTTCATGTAGAAACTAACAGAATTTTTGCTACTCGCCAGTTAATCTTTTTCTCTGAAGACATCTGGGGGACACTGTGACCCTGAGGTTAGCATGAGGCACCTTGGAGCTAGGCACTGGACAGTTTAAAAAACTGTTAAGAAGCTCATCCTCTCCCCAATCCCTACAGACTGTCTCCTTTTCTCCTTCAGCTTAGTTAATGAAAATAAAAAAATTACAGAAAATCTAATCCAGTCACATTACAGAGTGTGAAGAAGGGAGCAACAATAGTAACAAAAGTAACAATAAATCCGTTTACCCCCACTTTAGCCCATGGGGGTTTAACAAACACAGCCATATTGGTGAGAATGCAGTGGCACTTAGATGTAATTCTTCCCTGCCAAAGAATGCATCCTGGGAAGCAAACACTTGAAACAGCATTTAATAAAAGGTGTGGTCGGAAAGACCAGACAGCTGCCTGAAACATCTGATAACCCAAAGCTCTACTATACTGTAATTGCTGGCTTGGTTGAAGTAACCTGGTGGAATGGACTTTGAGTCCCACCAGTACCATAAGAGGAACATTATGGGGACTGAATATGGAGTAAGCCATGCAAAAATATCCGTACCTTTGGTAGGAGGACCAATTTGTGCTGAAAATAGACCAAAATAACAGAAACCTGACCCATTAAGCGATCATAGCCTAAGACCAGCCTCAACGTTATGCTAAAGGAAAGCCATGAATCCGGACAACCAGAAAGCTAATAAAACCTTATTACCTGTGGTATATCTGAGCAGACAAGAACTTATAGGCCCTGATCATGGTCTGAATAACTGGAGACAATTCCCTCACACTAAGAATCCTGACAGTGACCCTATCAAAGCTAATCATTGGACCCTGGTAAAGGAGATCCACTGAGAACTGAACATTGGTGTACCATGAGACATGCAAACGAAAGTGATTTCTCTCATTGTTTGGGTGCTCTTTGTTCCAGCCTGATGGCTGAAGTAAGCAATTGCTGATGTAACATTTTCTGTAGCATTGTGACCTCAGATGCCCATGGACATTTTAAATGAAAATGACTAAACAGCCATCTAAAGTTTATAGTGGTGGATTTAATGGACATGAATCCAGTCTGCTGAAGGTGTAGAATTTTAGTAGAATACCGATCTTAGCCTTACAGCAATCAATTTGGCTAGAATTTTTACTTCTTTGGATATGTAGGGTGAGGAGCAGCAACACAAGATCTGGGGGAAGGGTTTGTAAGCTTCCATAGGGAACCCATCAACAACAGGAACTTCATGATTTGGGAAAGACTTAAGGGCAGCCCCTGCATCTGCTCTTTCATAAAAAAGGACCTCTGCAAGATCCAACAACTCCTGGGAGAGGCAGGGGAGGAAGACACTAGCAAGGGGTTGTCGTGTAAGTTACCTGCCTGTGTGGCCTATAAGGGTGTGGGGCTCCAGTACGAACATCTGATTTTAGAATCAGCCGTTTTCTCTCAGCCAGTTGCGAATTGGCTGGGATTTCGATTGCATATGCCTCGATGAGACATAGCAATCGATCCACGGCATAGCAATCGTTCCAAGGAGCACTCAAAGCTCTGTGCTCCGAAATAGTAAGTAAAAAATAGTCCCCACTCCTTTCCCTAATTCTAACCCTAATTCTCCCCTCTCACTACCCTAAAACTAACCCTCCCTGAATTGCAGCCTCACCCCAACCCTAACCCCCAACATAACCCCGCAGAGATCTGCCCCTACCCCTCCCCTCTCATTACCCTAAACCTACCCCTCCCTTCTTGGCAGCCTGACCCTAACCCACCATCTCCCGCAGCCAAACCCTAACCCTCTATCTCCTGCAGCTTGACCCTAACTCTTCCTCCCCTGCAGCTTGACCTTAACCCTAACCCTCCCTCCCCTACAGCCTGACCCTAACCCTCCCTACCCAGCACAGAGATAGTTTACTCACCTTGCGATATCAGCGGCGGAAGGATATCACCATTTCCGTTTCTATTCTAAAAAAAATTAGAAACTCTGCATGATTTGAAATAGGGACATCCAAAATGGAACTTTCGGATGTCCCAATTTCGGTAAGCAGAGTTTCTTAGCGGGGATTGACAACGGACCTATAATGTAGGTAGTAGTAGCTCTAAAAGGTGGTAGCAATTTCTGCACCCTAAGACTGTATAACACTGGACCAGATCCAGAGTTTGAAAATAAGAGAGGAAAGTTACACCTGGGCAAAACTATGTTAAACTATGTCAAAGAAGTCATATTAGAGTTCAGAGCCAGAGTTACCTAGACCAAGTCTAATTAACAGTGTAAAGCAAGCATATATCCCTGCATGCAAAGAATACAATTAATTTGATTCCCCTGAAGTTAACATGGTTTTGCGCAGGAGTAACTTTCCTCTCTTAATTTCAAACTCTAGATCTGGGCCATTGTCATTATCTACTATAGCAAGGATAGTTCAATTTTCCTGCACCTACCTTATCAGGCACACAATATAACGGACAACATTAGCCTGAGAGTATAGGGAATGTCCCGCGTTTTTAATTTATAGACTAAAAAAATAAAATAATGTCATAAGAGAATGGGGCATAACAAAGGTTTGAGATTACTTTTATGCAAATACATGGTATAATCAGCAACCGCTTTTCATATAGAAAGTATATGATTAATCCAGCCCCTCTCTTGATTTCAACTGCTCTCCTTAAATTCTAATGAAAATAGAAAACCTAGTATGTTCACAGAAGGCCCCCAAGAGGTTATGATGTTAAGATTTAATGGTTTTCACACCTCGGTTGATTTTTTTTTTTAAGCTAAAAAAAAGCAGTCATTTTTACAATCTACTTTAGTAAATTCAAGTTTTAGGAAAATTATATATATTTTTTTTATTTTGCTATGCTATGGATCATATGGTACAAGATATTGGTGTGTGTGGAGGTGCAAAGCATTTTATAATTCTATTTTTGTTATTACAGGCAGCTGCGTGTTACTTTACAGTAAAGAGCCTTTTCTATATAGCACTCTCATCTTAAAGTTATCTCAACAGAAAACTAGTTTGAAATGCTCCAATATTTAGCAGAACTACTATATATACACTTTATCATGTATTATTCAGGCTTTGTCTGGCAAAGTCTGACATAAAAATAAAATAGCAGTTACAATAAATACTATGTTGGCACTATTTTTACAGCAAACTAATTTCAGAGATAGGTCTTCTGAAATGTATGCAATCAATAAATGACTAAACCACAAGTGGAATCATTAAAGAAGTAAAATTTAATTAATATTCTAATTCCTAAAAGGTGTCTTACAAATCTATTAAATGTTTTTCTTGCTCTTCAGTGGGTTTGATTCTTTGAATTTTTGTTTTGTTAAATAGCTTAAATTTAGGCCCCTCGAGTTCCACTTTATGCTCAATACACGCAGCGTCAAATGGTTTGTGTATACCGACCAATCTGAATATCGATCGGAAGTTGCTGGACTGAAATAGCTGGCATGCTGACAAAAACAGTCCATAATAAACACTGTATCCGGTGGCAATATGGTGTTTGTTAAAATCAATTTATAAGTTAACTATTAACAGGTCCATGAAGGGCAGGGGTAATCTAGGCAGAAACAAAGAAACAACTGACAGGGGGTTTTTGTCCACTGCAGCTAATTTAAAGGTTTTAAGGGTGACCTCTAGGCAAATTAGCTCCCAAATTAAAAACACATAATATATGACATAATATGGGGGCAGGCACGGTTTACAGTTAAGTCCACCACAGCAGAAAAGCCTTGAAAGTAGCAAGTGGCTTATAACACATATTTGCAAATATGTCTGTCTGCATTTTATGTTGGAGATAGAATTGCAGGCTAGCTACTGGTTAATAACAGTGGGCTGGGAATGTTAGCTAAGAATGTCAGCCAAATTACGCAAGCTGCTTGCAGAAATTGGCTCATTTTCTGAAAGTGCGCATGCGCACACCAGATGTTACATATCCACATGGACAAACTCATTTCCGTATGGCTGGATATCCATCTAAAACTCTGCATGCATTTGAATATTACAATTTGGTAGGTTCTACCTTTACAAGCAGATCAGCAATCCCGGTCCATGCAGACTTATAGCAGCATAACAGAGATGCCATTAGCATGAGAGAGAGGAGTGACAAGGGAGTTCATTCCCCTTCATTCCGGAATGCTAGACCTCTGTGCGTGCGGTACACACACAAGTCTGAATCCAGCTCAGTGTGCTTGGGCAATTTTTCCTTTGTGTCTGTGCAGATTACTGCTGCCTTTCATGCACCTGTTTATTAACCTAGAAATTGATTGAGAAACCACAATTTTGTGAAACAGAATAAACAATGTTAATATAGTTCCTCTTCTGAAATATTTTCACATAATGCAACATTGTTTATGTATTCAACGTTGTTAATGTTGCATTTGCAATAATTAAGTGTGCTGGACAGTGTAAGGGAGAATAGTGTATGACAGTGTTCCTCTGTCTACTGTATACATAGGATATGCTTGCTGGATGAAATGCAATATTCTCCTTACGTGAAGGATATTAGCAGCAGATGACTTATTTCCTCTGTGAAGCACAGCTACACTGTGTGAGGCAATTCCATTCCATCCGCCCAAACACATACTTGTGTCAGGTCAGGGCCCACATAGTGGCTTCCTTGGCAGGTGCCTGTGCCAACAATCTGATACAACAGCTGAACTGATCTGCAGTACCATAGCAATGGCTGGTGAATGCACTGAAATCTCTGCCAGACAAATTCTAAACTAGAGAACAAAAAGCATTTTACCCACAACAGGCACTAAAACAAGTAGCTTCCACTCAATCGTTTAAATGTTTTAAGCCAGTAACTGAAGGTTGACAATCCCTGCTTTAGGTTGTCTTTTTTATTGTGTCATTTTACATTTTTTTAGTATACTAGAAAAAGACAAAAATAAAATATCTGTAAAATGAATTACCTTTTAATTCTTCTCATCAAAGCTGCAGGAGCTTATTTCCTTCTGAGACTACTAGATTCCCTGAGCTTGCTTCTCCTTCTAATTTCCATAGACTGTATCTGCCATTGTAAAGAGGTTGCCTGTATATAAACAAAGAAAAACATAGCTCAATATGGAGAAAATGAAAGGAAAATAACAAAAACCAAAAAAAACGTAATCAAATAAAAAAAGAAAAGGCATCTAAATGGCCTCTATTCACACCGAGCCAATAACCCATTATAAGGCAAAACCCTGATAACCCAGGTTGAAGCTCAATGTGTAAGGATCTGACTTTATCTACCCGGGTCTAATGACCCAGGAGTCAGACCCGGGTTGGAGGGTTATTCCAGGGTCCAACCTGGGTAGCCTCCAGTATGAAATGTGAAACCCAGGTTTTTATGACCTAGGTCTCACAGAAATAAAGTGGTTGTGAAAATTAAAACGGATGACTCACACTAATTGGCAGGGCAGACTGGGTTAAAAAACCCAGGAAATTGCCCAGTGTGATTGGTTAAAAAAAAAAAATGATATAAAAAATTAAATAAAAAAAAAGGTGAAGAGCAGGGACATGTGGCAATAACCCATGTTTTTGCTGGGGCGGGTATGTGAAAGTTGTGTTATACCCCCTTTTACATCACCACCTGGGTTATTGCCAAGGCAAGGTCCAAAAACCCAGGTTGAGGTGTTGTGTGAAAGGGTAGGGGTGTAGTATGAAAGGAGCAACAATGGTTTTTCAATAGAGGCCGCACACAAAAAACCCTGATTGGTTGGCTATGTTAATAGTAAACAAATCTTTCGCCGGGAGCCACGTGTCACCCATCAGGCCGACATATTTACACAATATACAGCAAGTAAATGAAATGTAGCCTGAAAACTAAATATTCGCTAGGCGCCGGAAGTGGCAATTATTCCTAAAACACAAAAACGTAAGCATATTTATATTCTGCAACAGAACAATAAGAAGCAGTAAAATAAAAATAAAAACACAGTAATGATATTACAATTACAATAACAATAACAAGGTCGAGTCACAAGTAGCAATTAGAAAATAAACTTAAACACCTGTAACTAAACTTCAATAATAACATATTTATAAAACAAAGGCTTACAACTTCTTTATAATTAAGGTGCAATAATGTGAAATATGCAGGTATTTCAAGATTTAAACATAAGTTAATAATGCAATATTTGTGTACATAGTAAAGCCAATGAGGAATTGAATAACAGCTACATGCTCCGTTTTATCTCATTTTACAGGATGCATCTTATTTGCAGAGATAAGACAACAATAAATATACACAGAATGGAAGTTGCTCAATCAATTTATAGGTATATGTTAAACAGGTGCATGAAAGGCAGGGGTTAGTCTGCTAGCCACAGAAACAAAG
>WWET01000079.1:1000871-1013591 GCA_011038615.1 Limnodynastes dumerilii | reverse complement strand
ATACATACATACATACATACATACATACATACATACATACATACATACATATATACATACACACACACACACCAGTACTATGGTTAATCACCAAAGCTAGCACACCATTAGTTGCAAGACTTCAAAACAGTTTTTATTATTACATAAGGATTCCCATCCGGTGAAAACACACAATACAATTTAACAAAACAATAGTGTCCAATACAAAGTATTCATAATACATCACCAACTGGTCCACTAAATGACTCATCACAACACAGCAAACTGCATTAAACCCTAATACAGGCATCTAATACTGGGGAATAATAAACAAAACACCAAAATACCCTCCTATTGCTCTGATTCCAACACGTGATGGGGCCATTAATAATATCCCCTATGCAAGGAAGGTTAAATGTTCAGATAAGCTTCATGTTTAGACAGCACATAAAATTTAAGAAAAACAAAGTCCCAGGAACATCCTAGCATATCAAACGTGTATAATGTCTTGTTATATTGAGTTGTGTGTATTCTTCTGATGGGAATGCTTATGTAATAAAAACTGTTTTGACGTTTTCTAACTAATGGTGTGCTAGCTTTGGTGATTAACCATAGTACTGGTGTGTGTGTGTGTGTGTGTGCGTCACACAATTTCATGTCCTCTGTCAGGCACATAAGGAAAGAGAAGGGAAGGAAGAAGAAAAAGGAAGAAAGGTGAGAAGCAGGAAAGAGGTGAGTGACCCCACATTTGTGACGCTTTGTGGCGGCACATATGTATTTATATTTGTCAACTATGGGGGGGGGCAAGAATTAGCTGTACCGGAAGAAATTCTCTTGACGGCCCTGTATATGAGAGCAAATTTGGCCCCAGAGATCTTTGAGGAAAACTGTAATGGGATTTAAGTATAACTAAATAAATCAGCATGATGTCAAGTGCAAATCTAACATCATTATATCTGAGTGACAATGAACCACTAAACAAAGTAACAGGTTCAAGCAGAGCAGTGGCATAATGCAGATCTTAGGTGCTTTTTTGCAGTTCTTCACTTAACTCACTCTTAAGTGTGAATATGGTCCAATAAGTAAATGCAAAGTATTCTCCCTGTATGCATAAAATAAAATTTTGCTCTCCCTGATATCAACATGGTTTTGCTCAGGTGTAACATTTCTCTCTTATTTTCAAACTAAATCAGGGCCTTTGTCAGCAATCAGGAACCTAGATTCAGGATCAGAAACCTGGTTTCAATTTGGCAGGTTAGAGAACAGGAACCAGAGTGCTTGTTATGGACACAATTACTGGTAGGGATATGCAGACATGAGATTACTAACAGTAGTTAGTAGAGCATTGGGCCACTCACATTCGGTCTTTGAAATACACCCCTCCATCTCTCTCCTACTATTCTCTCTCACTGTTTCCCTGCTTCTTGGCCAATACTGTTTCTCACATCTTAATGGATGGCCATATCAACTTCTCTTCTTCCCGGTCTTTTTTTTTCCTGACATTAATTCTATTAAGCAAATAAATAAGAAAAAAAATTCCTTCAGGGGCATATCCGCACTATTGTTATGGTCAATTTAATCTTTATCTTCTTTGCTCATTAAATGTGAGGTTAACCCCCCCATCTCACCTTAGATTTACTCTGTTCTTGTTATTCATATTACTATTAATGCTACTGAAATGTGTATTAAATATATTGTTCTGATTTAATCTGCAGGACTTCTATTTAAAAAAAAAATGGAAAACATCTGCACTAAACACCTGCAATATTGAAGAGAAGGGGTTATATTGGATTGTACATTTCATGGGGGAAAAATTGAAACATGCAAAGTTGTATAGGCAGCTGCAATTACACCTTGCAGACCTGCCTATAAAGCATCTGTTTGCATGTTTAAACCCCTATCCAGAGTTGCATATGTCAGAAATCTGGATAGGATGCAGTCAGTCTGAACAGCAAAATGTAAAGGAACCGTTTGTACCAAGCCAGGTACCATCACTTACTTTTCTTTCATTAGCTTAGGTCATCTGGGTCAGTATTAAATATAAACTATAGTTTGTAATATTGGTTAAAGGTTTAGGGGTCCTCTTCCCAGAACTAATGATCTGTGAATTGGTCCCAAGAGAAAAGAATGGTTTTGCCCAAGTCTGACCTGGGTAAGGGTGCAATGTGAAAGGTGCCACCTGGGTCTCACCTAAAGAAAATGTATTGGAGGAATTTGTTTACTATAACTATGGCAGTAGTAAACTAATCCCTGCCTGGGAGCTGGACGCCGGCAATTATACTGTCACAGGACAGACCTGGGTCCCAGCATTTCCAGTGTCAACCCTGCAGTGTGAAAGGCTCTGACCCAGGAACTTCCCAGGTCAGAAATAGACTTAAAGGGGGAACTCCCCCCCCAGCAAATATTACGGCACTAAGCGGTGTTAAAAAACCCAGTGGATACTTAGAGACAGTACCACCCTCAGTGGTGTTGAACCAGGGAGCCTGTCCTGTGCCACACACTTTGAGTGTTGCATAATGGCTTTGGAGGCGTTCATTCTTGAAGAATGAGGGACAAAATTGCCTCTGACCCGCAGATACTACTCTTTGCCAGCTTCAGATATAGAATCATGACCCGCCACAGTGCATAGTTAGTGGGCCTTGGCACTGTTTATGATATTGCTGGGGAGTAGTAGTGATGGGTTCAGGTAAAACCAGTCCAGCGCTTTTAGTTTGATTTCATGGATTTTGTTTCTGACAAAAGCTGCACTATGTGGAGCAACATCATATAAAAAGAACATTAAAGATGACAATAGAACAACATAAGTAAATGAATTATATAAAAAAAACAAAACCGAGTCTCAGCTTACAGGTTAATATAAGGTTACTTCAGTAGTAAACAGTATGTATGTTACCCCATTTCACATGTCCGCCCGGCAATATCCCGAGTCTGACAACCCAGGATATGGCTGTGACAAACAGATCATCCCAGGGTCACAGACCCTGGAATGATCCCTTTTCACACTGCAGGGTTGTCCATAGCAATAGTAAAACAATCCCTCCAATTAAGTTTTTTTTCTTTTGTGTGTGCAACCCAGGTTGAAAAATCCAATTACACCTTTCACACTGCACCCCTAACCAGGGCGGACCTGGGAAAAACCCTTCTTTTCTCCTCTGGTCATTAGGCCCGGGAAGAGGACCCCAGGACCTTTCACATTCCATCCAAAGGTCATTGGAGCCTTGACCCGGTCTAATGGCAAAAACTTGGGTTTTTAAGTGTGTTTAAAAGGGGTATAAGCGACTTCAGCACATGGATTATTTCATGACATTCTAAATATATATGTATAAATAAACACACACACACAATATCCTAGAGACAGTGCCTGGCAGTTGGCATGGTTTCTCAACAACTCTACTATAAACCACTGGAGAGAAGTCAGATTTTATCTGCAAGGATAAACACAAGGGAAACGTACTGAAATATCCAATCCTTTATGTGAAAGCACAACAGTTCATACCAGAATGCCAGTCTCTGTGGTACATAATGACAGGGAAAGGATACAGAGAATGCCTCTGTATTTGTAAAGAACGGACAAATAAGTGTCACTAAATTCAATATCATGGTTTAGGGTTTAGATGAAACCTGTCACATGACATTGCAGCACCATTTTGACAGGTCATTTATAGCAATGTATTACAAGGTGAACTCAAGGACGTAGAGATTTTTGAAAGATTTATTTCTTCTCCATGATGTAATGCACTGGAAAAACATCTGTGCTACATATGAAATGTGGAAATGATGAGATCTTTGTGCCCTTGTACATATTGACCACATAATTAGTGGTGGAGTAAAGAGGTCAAAGCAATCCCTATACATTCAGTCTAATGGTTACACAAACAAATATAGCTTCTTACAGTCTTATATTAAAAAGATTGTTATATATTAGATTCTTTGTCACACTTTTAGACTTTGTATCACTAAATCCACATCTATCTATATTTATACACACATAAAAATGAAATAAAAACTAATCCTTGTCTGTGTTTGTTTGTGTGTTAGCAACCGTTCGGCATACTCACCCATTCACATTCGGAGACAGCAGATCACTCCGCCGCACCTCTGCTACCGCCGCTATCGCCGGAGGTGAGTAAACTCTTTCTGTGGGGTTAGGGTCAGGCTGCAGGGGAGGGAGGGTTAGGGTCAGGCTGCGGGAGATGGTGTGTTAGGGTCAGGCTGCAGGGAGGGGGATCAGGAAGGGAGGGTTAGGGTAGTGAGAGGGGAGGGTTAGGGTAAGAACTAGGGAATGGACTGGGGGACTATTTTTTTTGTAACTTTTCGGAGCACTGAAAGCTCGGTGCTCCGTGGATCGATCGCAATGCCTCCTCGAGGCATATGCAATAAAAATCCCAGCCAGTTCGCAACTGGCTGGGAGGAATCGGGTTTTTCGAAAATGGGACTTTCGGACCGGAGCCCCACACACCTTGCAACACTCTGTGGGGAATGTAATGCCTAGATTTGCTCATCATTGGGACCTTTGCCAAATATCTAGGCATGCACATTACCCAAGCATACACAGCCCTATATACCCCCAATTATATTGCTCATAAGAATACGTTACCAACATTTACTGAAATAAAAGACACTTCTTAGCTCATTTACCAAGAGATATAAAAGCAACAAAAATACATTCCTGTGCTTGTTCTACTTATTCCAAACCCTCCGAATCCCAGTTCCTACCTCCACACTTGTTTCGTTACAATCACTGGGCTAGATCCAGATTTACGTGCTTAAAATTAAGAGAGGGCTAAACCATGTTGATTGCAGAGGAGTCAAATTTCATCTGTTGCAAACAGTATTAGCCTTAAGAGGTGGCGTTTCCTAGCCCAAGTCTAAATAACAGTGTAAAAGTAAAGGTGGTCATAAGTAAGATGCAGTAAGCAAAAGCAAAGCTAAATCCCTGCATGCAAAGAATACAATTAACTTGACTCCCCCCTGAAATCAACATGGTTTAGCCCAGTACTTAAGTCTGGATCCAGCCCACTGTGTGTGTAGTTTATTTGGGAGTGAACAAAAAAATCCAGATTACAAAAGGGCGATACTAGCTAAATTATTAACCAAAGGTGGTTTGGGCTTCCCGTCATACGATCCACTCTCGTGGACGTGACTTCCGACAAAATTAAAACTTATTTCATTCATCATTAAGCCCCAATTTGGTCGCAACCCATTTACCCCAATGCACAGCAGATCCATATTGACCGGTGGAATGGTCAACTATCAGGTGTCTTATCAATATAAGTAATAGAGAAACCGCATATAAAATGTAAATACTGTATGCTGGTATTTGGACATTGCAAAACTGAACCTAGCATAGAAACATAGAAAGTAACAGATAAGAGCCACATGGCCTATCCAGTCTGCTCAGTGTTATTTTTTATTTTTTTAACTAAACTGACCCTGCACTCCTATTGGGCCCACAATTTAGTTTACCATTTGCAATATCTTTATATTTATCCCAAGCATGTTTTAATTGTTCTACTGTGTTAGCCTCAACCACCTCAGATGGGAGGCTAATCCACCCTTTCAGTGAAGTGATTTTTCCGCACATCTCCTCTAGACCTACTACCAGTTTATAGGTATGATTTTGTGGTCTAATATCTCTTCCTTTGAAAAATCACACTATCTTGTAACTACTCTTGATATATTTTAAAGCTGCGATCATATACCCCCTGTCCTTTGTCTGCTGTGAGCTATACATATTTAGTTCCTCTAGTCTTTCTTCATACGTTTTGTGACACATGCCACATACCAATTTAGCTGCCCTTGCATTGTACATGCTCTAATATACATATGTCCTTCTGAAGATATGGCCTCCAAGACAGATCACATCATTCTAAGTAAAGGCTTAAGTTTCTATCTACTTTCAATCTCTGCTGAAGGAACTGTGGGGCAGTTAGCACTCATTTTCATATTTGTTGCAACTACCCAATCATTGAACAATACTATAAAACTTCCTTTAGCACCAGTGGTCTTTAAGTTGAACAAACCACTCAGATCCCTTGCTAAAGCAAGTGATGTGCTCTTAAAAGTATTGTTGTAACACCAGTCACTCACAGATAAACCGACCAACAGCGTTACACGCAGTCCTAGTAATAACAACATTTGGTTTATATCTTCCATTGAATACATTACAGAATTGCTAAACCATAGTATAGTCATAGCCATAAGTTAGAGACGGGGAAGGACACAAATTATAATATGAATATTCCTTTGGTAACAAAATACAATACTAAAATCTAGACAAATATTGTAAAACCTGCAGCTCAGGCATGGACTCCGGGTGATGGTTCTCTTTGAATACCTACAAGTGCGTCACTTTGTATCCTCTCTGCCGCTTGCCCCTATCGCCAGACCACTAACCTTAGTGGAATCCATATGTTTGCGCGGTCCACTGGCGCAGAAAATTATATCTTCACTGTACACATATTTGATTCCACATAAGGAAGCACCCACACCAAAGCATGAAGTGGCCTGGGAAAGGGACCTGGGAGCGCCCCCGGAGGATACATGGACAAATATACGTGAGAGAATTGCTAAGGTCTCTTTGTCCACCCTTGTTCAAGAGAACATGTTTAAAATCTATAACAGATGGTACTTGGTCCCCGCCAGATTACACCGTATATATGGCACGGCCTCTCCGCTGTGCTGGAGAGGTTGCGGGGGGGTGGGGTCCTTCCTGCACATTTGGTGGGATTGCCCCACAATCTCGGGCTTCTGGTCCATGGTGGCCACTCTTATTTCTCAATTTCTTAATGTACCAGTTACCAGTTTCTAAATGCCCCTGGTCCTTCCTCTTGGGTGCTCCCATTGTAGAGCTAAATAAGGACTCCGATAGACTAGCTACACAAATTCTAAACGCTTCTAGGTGTCTCATAGCCAACCATTGGAGGGATACCTCCCCCCCTCCTCCTCACAATTACTGCACAAAATCTGTTATTTATCTTCAATGGAGAAAATGTCAGCTTATCTTAACAATAGATCTCATATTTTTACATGCATTTGGGCCCCCTGGTTTCTGTTCCACCACCCCAATCAACCACATTCTTCTGCTAACGGGTTGACAAGTTTATTTCTCTAATCTTTTTCGATTTGTGGCCTGCGAGTGGTTGCTGTGGATCGTGGCTTACTGTCCTCGACCCATGTCACGTTAACATCTATTTGTATGACTGATCACCCCCCCACTTCCTAACAAGCCTTATGGTTACTAGACTACAAAAGCTGTGCTAATTTGTTCTTCTATATGACAATAATCTCATAAAGGCTAATAGTTGTTTGTTTTTTGCATTTATTGACCATATTCTTACCAGCTATGTTATTTTATTTTCAACTCTATATGCAAATTTGACCTTTTTGACTGTATTGTGATCTGTTTTATTTGAAAACCAATAAAGACAATCTTTAAAAAAATTAAAATCTAGACAAATATATATTATAAAAAAAAGAATTTCTCTCTTTTTAAGCAAGATAATATTTTGGTCCCTATCCTGGCAGAAACACCAAAAATTATTTTTAAGATAAACAAAAAAATCTAGGAAATATACTAGCACCCAGTAGAGTGAAGGTTAAAAAGAGCAATACAACTACTGAGAATGCTGAAGATAAATGAGGGGGTTGTTTTAGATGCAACAAAAAAAAAAATCTTTTGTTGCAGATGATGCCCCATATATTCTTTCCCGTTCTAATAATATTCAATTTTAAATTAAAGAACATTAACTGCAAGACGTCTTTTGTTATATATGTTCTCCAATGTACTTGTTTTTTACAACGTCGGGAGAACCACGCGGAAATTAAAAGAACAGTTTAGGGAGCACTGTCGAAACATTGCAACAGAGTTAATACTCATAGGGAGCACCGTCAAAACATTACAACACAGTTAATACTCATAGACTCTATAAACATGTTGCTAGCAATCACAACAATGACCCCTCAACGTTACTATGCAAAGGTTAGTGTAGGAAAGTAGGGTAATGAGGTCCCAGCGTATTTACCCTCGCTTATGCCGGCTGAAGTTAGGGTAGCCTTCAGCCGGCGTAAGCGAGGGTAAATACGCTGAAACAGGGGGGAGTGTCAGGGGGAGTGCATGCCGATACACTGTGCTATAGTAAGCACAGCGCATTGGCGTAGATCTGGATCAGGCCCATAGCTAACTTATGAGACACGGAGTACAGTTTAAATCACACTGGAACGTGTTTTGGATACAATATAGCTCTCCTTGCTTTGAGTACTTTTCTTGTCAAAAAGTAGAAAGTGTGATATACTACATATGCTGCCTTCATCTATGTTAAATGCTATTTTTAACTTGATATTTTACTGTGGAATAATAAAATTATAAAATATACATATAGCTAAAGCTTTTGTTTTTGCTTCTTGGTGAATTTATCCAGACACATGCTAGATTTTTTGGCTTTGCGCGGTGTTAACTATGGCAGAATTGTTAAATAGCACAATGAAATCCTTTCAGAAGGTGTGAGAACCATGGAATCATTTTTTGACTCATTCTTGCCAGGGTCACCTTGAACAGACAACAGAATGCTTGACTTGCCATTTTCTAGGACTCATATTGCCCTGTGAGCTTTGTCCTATGTTGTTTATGGGTATAAAGACACTGAATACTATGAAACATGACAGAATGTGACATGTGGACACACTCTTGAGTGTGCATTTAACAATGACTAATCTTAACAAGGGTATATTCTGCAAGAACGCGTTACCACTTACTTTCCTTATTTGTATGCATGCATACAGGTGGGGGATAAACATGTCTGACGTACTAAATATTGAAAACAAAAGAACTTTGTAGATAAGGTACATTTTTTAAAATTGTTGGTAATTTCTCTAAGCTCAAATCATCATAATCTATTTTTCCACTTTAGGGACCGTATTCAGATATCAGTCGGCGAAAAGTTCGCAATTATACACATGGACATTGCAAGGCAAAACCCATGACATTCCCCTCACACGGACGGGTTGTCCTTGACTTACGAGTGCCTCGCCACCCTTACCCTTATCTTTACGCGGACGTTTCCGAGCATATAATATCTTGCGCATCTATCTAACCGCGCCCTCAAACAGTCATTTAAATGCCTCCCCCACCTACTTTCACGTATCTGACTCCGGACGGTTTACAACCACACCCCTCTGTACGTATCGTCTCATGTGTCATTCACAAGTCCGTGCCTAATGGACTTCTATACGTAAATTCAACGTAGATAGCGTAAATTTAGTTACTACACATGCGCAATTCATCAGATCGTAAAAATACGCATGGAACTTCCCGTAAACACGGTTTTCTGAATATGGCCCTAGATCTTTATTCTTTCTGTCCAGAGTATAATCCTTGTAAGAATGCAAAAAGAAGCAAAATGTCCTACAAGACTTTCTAGTTCTAATTGCTGCATTAATATCGTTCTATAAGCACCCATACTTCGGGTAGGTAGAGTGTATAGGAATGTGTACAATCAGTTCATTATTTCCATAAAGTCTTTGAAAGCAACCTCATACAATAGCAACCAATAAACAATTCATATCGCCAGGACTATATATTGTTCTCCAAAATAGTCACAAACAAAATTCAGTGTTCCTGTTTAACCTTAGAAGTATGAAGTTGTACATTTTGGGTTGCCTGGTTGTTTTAATTAAAATAATCCAAGAAAGTCCGTTGATATTGTTCCAGCAATTAAAAATTTGCACATACATTCAGACTGCTCTGTGGTTGATCTTACACCTTGCTGTTCTGTCCTTCAAAGCTCATCAATCACAAACTCGTTTTTTTTTATGCGTCTACAAGGAATAGGGAGTCAATCAGAGCATGAATAAAATAAATGTTTCATTTGCCGGCCCGGCAGGAGCTGTCAAATTGCATGACATCAGCAGGGTTGGTTTTTATTTTTCCTTTTCTTTGTTTTACTATACACAGAATACCCTGGTTAATGAGAAATATTAAGATTCTAGAACTACATACAAGATTACGTCGACCGATACACAACATGTAATACAGCCCATTCGAGTTTAGTCTTTATGTCTATAATATGATAATAAAAGCAGCATGGACTGGTGTCAAATGAATTGTTTAAACAAGTTTTCATATCAGCTATATTTTGCCACTACCATTGGTAAAATTGTGCTGGATTTACACAGCATTGGCGTTTTCCAATCCTTGCGAGCAGAAAACACCGGTATTTCCTTTAGAATCCAAGTAGCAAGCCTTTCCATTGGTAAGGAGGGATAGGTTACATACAGCAAGAATGAGAGGTGGAAGTGGGGAGGGATGTAAACTGAAGAACTGGGTTAAGCCCATACATGCAATGCAGAGTTTTGAGCCATTTCCATTTTAACGGGACGGTGCAGAAACCTTAAGGTAGGGCATGGAACCAGTCCATAACCTAAACATACACAATTGTACCCATTGAGATATTAATTTAAGTTTTATTTTTTTTAGCTCTGCTACATATAAATAGTAATGTGTGTTTTCCCATCAATTAGTATCCACAGGGCCAGATATCAATTGCTTAAATTGTTAAATAGCAGTATCACAGACAAGTGAAATTTCCAACTACTACACAATAGTTATGCTATGTATACATACATAGGACCATATCCAGAGTTAATCAGGACACCCTACTTACACATGAAAAGTGAATAAGTGGGTGATTTCCGCACGTAACACCTATCATACAGAACAGAGTTCCATAAGATAGAATATACGTAGTTCTTCCCCCAGCCTGTCATGGTGGGTGGAGGGAGATTTAAATTTTACAATAGGGCAGGTTTACTACTTATGCGCGGATCAGCGGTCATACAGACCGTTGATCCGCAAGTCTGCGTTAAGTTTGCCTTATGGCAGTGTATATGTCAAAGTCTGCAGGAGAGAGGGGAGATGACTCCCCTCTTCCGTACGGACTTTAATACCCCCGTATGACCCACCCCAACCATGCAGGGATCAGGATCCAGGTCCATAGTTAGCGCCCTCCCTATTTTGGCCAGTGAGCTCTATATCAGTAGTAGGGAAATTGATGGAAACACTGATTGATGGAGAGGATTCTGCAAAAGTTGCTGCATTTAAAATGATCTACAATTTATTTTATTTTTTTTTTAACAGTATTTCCATCAAGTTTCCTACAATTGATTTAAAGCTCAATGGACATATGTCAACAATTTTACTGACTATTTTGACTGGATCACTAAAGCAGTAGATAAAGGGGGAGCTGTATCTAGATATCAATAAGGGTTTTGGCACTGTGCCACATCGCAGACTGTTAAAGCTGGTAAATTCGGGATTGTATTCAAAGACGTTTGTGAGAATACAACCTTAACTGCAGGATAGACAACAGAGGGTTGTAGTAAATTAAATCTTTTCTGGGCATGCAAAGGTGGAGTACCCCAGGTATACACGATATCAAGGGAAAGTATGCATTTTTGCAGATGACACAAGTATATGTAACACGGTATACACACCATGAGGGGTAAACAAAATGATGGATGACTAAGGTAGACTGGAAATATAATTCAGAGTGTGACAACTACAGTACAAAAAAATAATAATCTTGTGCTAATAAACAGGAAAAGGATTTAGGACTCCCAATTTCATGTGACTTAAAGCTTGCCAAGCAATTGAGATGCTTGGATGCGTAGGGAGAGTTATAACAGCAGAAAGAGAAAAGTAGAAATGCCACTTTAAGGTTATTACTGCTCAAAGACGAGCAACTAGAAAGGTATGTAAAAAAAAAATGTATAAAGAAACACTAGAGGAACTAAACGTTTATATCTTGGAGCAGAGAACGTTGATGAACTGATAGGTCTGATAATTTTGTAGTGTGTTCCCAGCTTACTAAAACAAATGCCTTAATATTTAATGGTAACATAAATTTAGGGGGATCCGTATAACTTGCAACAAAGAGTTAATTTTTTCCCCTTCTACAAAAAAGGTTATTGGAATAGGTTGACCAATGATAAAAATGAAAACCAAAAGCAACACTTGTCCTGGAAGTGAAACAAAAATAAAAGGGAACGGAAATGTTTCATATTGTCCTGGACCAAGTGCTTTCATACCCTACATATTCTAACTTTGCTTATTTGCAGTTGTGAAGAAGTTACGCTGACAATGGTCTCATAGGATAGAAAATGGACAATGTGTCCACTTTACTTTTAATTATCAAAAGGACTAAATAGAGAAGAAATAGAACTACAAAAATAAGTTTTTTTTTAAGAAATAAAGAAAAGTAAAGCTTACCTGTGCACAACAAAAGGCTTGTACCTGTCCATGCAACACTACTACAACTGTCAGACTGCAATTATGATTTCCACAGCTCATCTTAAATAATAAATCATTGTTTACTATCAGGAATTCTGCAGCATGGCATTTCCTGAACAGGAGGGGTTATCCGAGGATGTGAGCAACTACCAAGCTGAGCAGGGCAGCCAGCCAAAACATACACTCACAAACTCTGCCAGTCTTACAGTCCAAGCAAAAGATAAAAAAGACAGAGGTACAGAGTTGCAGATGGAAGTACTCAGATGCCATTAAAATCTTAGCAGTGCATGAAAGCTTGGATGGTTTCTTTAAAAGTCATTTATACAGTGCATGGTTACAAGCATGTCAAATTCATAGCTGATTCATAAAAGATACCATTTGCTAAAGTCATTTGTACAGTATTAGCTGATAGAGAAAGGAACACCTTTCCCCTTGCAAAAAAAAAAAAAAAAAAA
>WWET01000079.1:981567-1000781 GCA_011038615.1 Limnodynastes dumerilii | reverse complement strand
CGATTTTGCATCAACTGCGCATGCGTAGTAATAGTGATACGCCATCTACGTTGAAGTTAAGGTCGGAAATGCCTAAGGGACGGACTTGTTAATCAGGCGGAGACTAATGCGACCCTAGGTGCTGCGGAAATATACGGACCTAAGGATTTGCATAGAAATGGGCGGGGGGAGGCATTGAGATGAGGGAAAGTGGGCGCACTTACAGAGGTAGGGGCAGTAATATACGCAACTAATACAAATAAGGCTGGAAGTGAGTGCGGCCAGATAAGGCACGTCAATGCAGGTGGAAGTTTAGGTCCGGCCGGAGGTTGAGAGGGGAGTGACTGCTTTTATGGTGGTTGTAACCTGCTCCGACCTGGCGCGTATATTTGTGGCCCGATCGCCGACAGATCTCTGAATACGGCCCATTATTATTATTATTAATAATAATAATATTGTTGGATTGGAAATGGGGGAAGGGCAAATATGTTCTGACACCATGAGAACAGAGGGAGGGTGTATCCCAATTCATGTATAACAGACTGTTTCTTGCAAATACACACAGCACTTCCGTGTATGCATAAAAATAAACTAACCTTCAACTCTCACTTTGCAATATGGTTTATACTACAGAAACTTTACTCCTTTCATGGCTTTTGCAGGTCTACATAGAGAACAGAAAGATAGAAGTATCCTGACATTTTATTCATCTCAAGGCATAACTTACATGCTTCCAAATCTAACAAGACATCATTACTGCTGAAAGAAGAAATCAGCTTGATCCTTCTTGGAGGAGGAAATTAAACATTATGCAGTTGAATATGTAGACAGGTCTCTCGATGAGCAAGATATATTTATAAAGCTATCACATTAGTCATAGTCACACAGACTAGAAAAGTATAGCAGTATATTCAGGCAGAATAACTTTGGGCTTTTCATATACAGGAATACAATTTTTGGCAAATCAGCATGGTAAAAGATTACCAAAAGAGAATACCCATTCATGTACTCCACCCATTCCCTTGGTCAGGTCTGATTGGTTAGCAAGCATACATTTACATTGGTTGCCGTCTCCAGTCCGACTGCCCGCTTTTCGAAATAGAGACAGCCGAAAGTTACTTTTCGGCTGTCTCTATTTCAATAGGGGGCCATTTTAGAATTTTTTTATGAATGTGCCGATCGGCATACTCGCCCATTAATTTTTGCAGACCCTCTGGATGACAGCTACGGAGAGGTGAGTAACCCTCTCCAGGACATTTTAGTATTGGGGGGGTTAGGGTTAGGTGCTTAGGAAGGGAGGGTTAGGAGCATAAAAGGGGAGGTTTAGGGTCAGGCTGCGGGGAGGGGGGTCTTTGGGTTAGGCTATAGAGAACGGAGTATTAGGGTCAGGCTAGGGAGAAGGGAGGGTTAGGGTTAGGGTAATGGAAGGGGAGGGTTAGGGTTAGGATCAGGGGAAGGGTTGGGGTTAGTTTAGCCACTTGTTCGGTACTCCAGGGATCGATTGCTATGCCTCTTCGAAGCATAACCAATTGATATCCTAGCCAGTTTGAAAATGGCTGGGAGAGAACGGCATTAATAGGAATATTATAGGACCCACACCCGGTACACCACAAAAAAATGTGTTCGATTGAAGCCCAAGTTGGACACAAATTGGAAGTGTCTGGCCCCACAACACTGGGAATTAGTAAAAACAATACTGCTATAGCTTTTTCCACAGAAATACCTGGTGCAATAAAGCAGCATGTAGTCAACAAAGCGGTTTGCATTGCAATACACAAATTTTTAACTGAACTGCAAAATGTCTGAAACTGCTTTGTTTATTTTTTTGGGTAGAGGTTGTCCTTTTAAATCCCTATAAAAGTTTGTTTAAAAAGGTCATCTTCTGATGTTTATTAGTTTAAATTAATTTACTTGAAAAACTGGTTTAGATGAATGAAGTAGTTAAAATAGTTTTTTTCCTGTATAGTTTTTTTTAATTTATTTTTTACAGAAGGAAGTTAAAGGTCTTGAGCAAAACTGGAATTCTAGTAAAATAAATGTTGCAGAACAAAACAAAGAACTCAATAAAAATGACCAATGTCCAAGGTATCCCACTTTCATAGATAATGTCTCCTTTCTCAAACTTGGTATAATGCTAATGTGTACAGATCCCTGTTCCTTGCTTGCAATGTACGTGCAGCAGCGATTTGACAGAATTTCATCAAAATGTCCGATTGGATAGGTCAAGACTGTACGATTTACCAACACATCCAATTATCTGAAATATTTGTTGGATCGCAGACAGACACGTAGGCCCAGGAACCTGAGGGAGTTGGGAATTATTATGGACGTGGAGGAGAAATTAGTAGTTTTAACTGCTTTTGACAAGACAAATGTCTAATCAAATTTCATGTCTTCTACACACCCCCCATTACAAAAGCATAAAACACTTACGGGAATTCAAGACCACGTGTGTCCATTTAACCACTGAGCAGCACGATACTTTTAATCCTGGTAAAAGGTCCATGTACTGAAATACTATGCCAGCAGTAACGTTAACCATTATTTCCAAATAAACCAGACAAGTAACCAAAATGAAGAGGAGACGTGACGGCCATATGGAATTTCGCTGCCTATCAAGGATCTGAATGTAATTTGTTGAAATGTGATTTTATAGCTTTTGTTACTGTCTGATGAACTGAAGGAAGAAATAAAAGTGTGGGAGATGGAGGGCCTGCTGGCTGTGCAGGCATATAATGCAGGAAACCTTATACCACTGCACAAGCACAGAAAGCAAAAAAGAAATCACTTAAATAAAAGGGAATGTGTGTCACAGAGACATCTGAGACTTCCTCTTAGGATAACATAAAACAAACATACATGAAATACACATTCATACTCTTAAAACATATCCAGATCCCTCGGCAGGTGAGGTTAATTGCAGACAGTGCCATTCCTGACCAGTACACAGCTAAAGAAAACGGAGTTACAGTAATTAGGGACAAAGTCTTCTATTGTCTTCATATTAACGTGGCAGGAAAAAAAAAATGCATAATCAGTTCATTGAAAGGAAAAAAAATAAACAACCATAGCACTGTATAGAACTTGGTTTACTTAAAAGACCGGATGTACGCAATCTATGTACAAAAAGCGACGTAGATAGCGTAAAAAATTAACGCGTGCGCATTACCGCAACACTTAGAAGTCGGCACGTAACTTACCAATACACGTAGTTGTGAATCCGGTCCTTATTCTCTATAGCAAGGACGATACTGAATGTCATGATCCAACATCTTGTTAAAAAGCAGTAACGATTTTAAGCCCTGATCTGCATAATGTTGCCCCTATACACACTGCTCTCAGTTTGACAGTGGCTCATTTACAAACTGTTCCCATAAACCTTTGCTGTAACAATATGAACACCCACAAGGTGGCCCTATGCAGAGATACGAATGTGAAGATCATGTGACAGTACATACTGCAATTTTCTCCAGACATTGGGACATTGCATATTACAAAATATAGGAGCTCCCAAAACTCTAACCACACAATGCCATGCAGTTCCAGCATCATTGTGGGACATTACACACTGATAAGACGTCAGTTATATTGTGATTGACGTGTGATCTGCATAATAATAGTCAGATAACCCTCCAGTGTGTATTCAGCTTAATACTGCCTATGGCACTAAAGACAAACAATGGGTAATGTACTGTGCTAAGGTTGTTCTCTCCCTCTCTCTCTCATTAAAACATTACTGCAAGATAAAGTCACCGGAACAAGTCGTACACTGTACTTTTATGCAGTCTTACAAATAACACAACCTGCTTAGCAAATATTAAGACATAGGGGCAGATCCAGTACTAAATGCGCTAGTGTATTTACGCCAGCCGCTGACATAAAAACGCTGTTTTGTATGTACTGCACATGAGCACAGCAGATGTTACGCCACGTAATTTTGAATGTACGTACCAGCCTCGTATCAACAGCATAACTATGAAAAAAGGGGCGTGCCAACCATACGACACCCGTAATTACGCTTTGGAGGCGGGGTGAGGCATTTAAATCGTACAGTATGGGCGTGCTTAGGCATGTACATACGTAAGTCAGTTCTTATGCAGCATAAAGTTAAGGTAGGGTTCGGCAAACGTAAAACCGCCAGAGTACGTTCGAGCGAGGGGAGTGCATAGTTAATACGCTACATCTTGAAACGTGATGGAAACGTAGCTCTGGATCTGGCCTATAGAATCTATTACATTTCGGTAATTTTTATAAGCAGACCAATTCCATTGTAGAACTGAATGCTACAGATCCAGACTCCTGTATTGAAACACTTTCATGCGGTGGGGGGGATGGTATGTCAAGCAGGGGGTGGAGCTTGGTAAAGTCTTTTAAGTACAATCCATGATTACCACACTGTCTCCGTTTTCCATGGTCCTTGTGTTAAAAATCCCTCTCAGTGTCTTCTTGCAAACACGAGTGTCAAGATCACACGGAATCTGCAGAGTTCTGAATCCAGTCCATAATTATTATAGTAATACTAGCCAAATGCCCTTAAAAAATGACAGGAAATGAACTAAGGAGGCGGGAGCTGGGAAAGCATCGCAGAACCGCACACACAGATAGGAACCGTTTTGCCCGCCCCCTGACCTTGGCTCCTCCCTCCATTCCTGTCAGTGCGGCTCGGTGAGTCAGCAGCAGACTTGTCATTGTCATGTATGAGCCTGTCCCCACAGCTCTGCTATAGTGATCAGATGCTGCAGGTCTTGAAGGGGAGTATAGGAGGGAGGGAACTGCTGGGTCAGAATCCGGCACAGAAGCCATTTTGGCTGGTACAGACCATTAAAATCGGTACTGTACCTACTAAATAGGTACAGTTGGAGGTTCTGTATATATCTTTTAATATATTCAAAAAGTAATAAAACTGAGCAAAATATAAAGGTTTTAGGTAAAAACTATTTTTAAAAAGTTCCAACCATGATCATATGCCCTTGTATATGTAGCACAGTCATCAATAGAAATCAACTCATAACAGAGTTAAGCACAAGGAAATTACACAAGCAGGGCATTCACTACATTATATCAGGTAACTGAGTATAATAATTCAGTTGCATACCATGCTGTAAGTCAAATACCAGCCATCAGTTGGATAGATATCACTAATGATATAATGAACAATGGTAATCATGCATATAACAAAAAGTAGAAAGACTCCCTAATGCTGGAGGGGGAACCCATTATTACTCTAACCAGGTGTGCCCAGCCGACTCAAGGCAGGACTTCGCCCCAATGAATGGGGTCTAAGTAACCCTGTACTACACTGGTTACAGGGTGTCACAGTCATATTTTTACTAATGACCCCACAAATAGTCCACAGTACTGTAAAGTTAATGCCTATGCATAACATGAATATTAAGTAACCATACAATGTGTTACAAGTGCAGACAAAGTTGACAGAAAGACAAAACAATTCAAGTATCAATGCAGAGAGGTCAGAGATGAAGCTGGAGGAGGTGCAAGACATTTGGAGGAGAGCAATTCCGCTCCCGACCAATGCACATGCGCAGTAGCGTCACAACATGTGGACGCTACTGCGTATGTGTATAACGGCGAGGGGCAGAATGGCTTTTATATAGATAGATGTCCTTCATAGTATGATAGAAATGATTTGTAATCTGAAGCGGCATGAAATTTGTGGAATTGTTTTTCATAACACTTTTAAGGCTAAAACAAAGAATAAATCAAAGAATTTACTTTAGAGGTGGATTAAACAGGCTCGTGGTCTGCATACAGTAAACAAGACTAGATTTCCTTGCTAATGATGTCAGAACATTCATACAGCCACAGCAAAGAAACATTAATCCGTGGATGGCAGAGAAACAACGATTGTTGAATGCCACAAATTCCTTCTTAGGCCTTTTGGACCTGGGGGTGTTTTTCTATTCATCTCCAGAACCTTGGAATTTTTCATTGACAGTGTTAGCAACATCAGATATAGTCAATACACATGCATATCTTTTCCTACAGATATGCTCAGGCAAATGGACCTGAAGTTTACATTAAGTGAAACAGATGAATTCTCTGTGAAAATGCCAGGATACAAGCACATCCTAGTGCAATGTTCGCTAACCTGTGACACTCCAGGTGTTGTGAAACGACAATTCCCATCTTGCTTTGTCAGGTATCCGGTATGCTTTTGCAGTTAAGGCATGCTGGGACTCGTAGTTTCACAACACCTGGAGTGTCACAGGTTAGCCAACACTGTCCTAGTGTTATGTGCTATGCATTTTATAAACAATGCTGGAGCAGGCAAAAGCCATCTCCATGAAACTGAACAAAGTAGCTGTAGTACATGGAAACCAAAATAAAATACAAGACAAGGAGGTAAGTGTTCAACACACACAGCTAAACTGCAGATTTTAGAAATAGTTAAACAATACAACACAGAAAACTATTATAGGCAATTATAAAAAATACATTGATTTCCATAAGGTTTAAAACAACTGGCAGGAACTACGTATAAAGAAATCTTCATTCACAAATTTACAAAAGGACTGATCAATCCACATTCACAGCAACATATATGTTTGACAAAGATAAACACTGTGGTCAATAGTATTTCACTGTGCCTGCATCGAGGAAGAGCTATAATTAGTGCGTGATGACAGCTGTCCCTGCTGGTAGAACCCTAGAAGACTGATACGAGGTGCATTCTTGTCAGCAGTGGCTGCCCTCTGGCCATTTAGAAAGGGAAAGTAAAGCTATCAAAGCATAAAAGAAACAAAGAAATGCCTGTCCCACTGATGCAAGCAGCTGAAAACATGTGGCCTTGTGCATTACCAGTTGCACAAACCTGTATGTAAGAACTCCAAGTGACAGGTTTAAAAAAAAAAATTATATACATACCCTCCAACATTTTTTTTTTATAGAAAATCGGTACACCTGGAAGGGGGATGTCTGTGAAGGGGGCGTGGCTTTAATCTGCTCTTATTTGCATGTATGAGCCTGTCCCCACAGCTCTGCTATTGTGATCAGATGCTGCAGGACTGGAAGGGCAGTAGAGGGGGGAGGGAACTGCTGGGTCAGAATCCGGTACAAGAGCCCTTTCAGCCAGTACAGCCCAAATGGTACTGTCCCTACTAAATAGGTACAGTTGGAGGGTCTGTATATATAGAGCCATCATAGAAAATTTTACTTTTAATATATTCAAATAAAAAAAGTAATAAACTGAGCAAAATATAAAAGGTTTGAAGTATTTTTAAAAAGTTCCAACCATGATAGTGTGCCCTTGTATATGTAGCACAGTCATCAACAGAAATCAACTCATTACAGAGTTAAGCATAAGGAAAGTACACAACTCAGGGCATTCACTACATTATATCAGGCAACGGAGTATAATAAATCAATTGCATACCATGCTGTAAGTCAAATGCCAGCCATCAGTTGGATAGATATCACTTATGACAATTTATAAACTTAATGGTAATCATGCATACAACAAAAAGAGGCCTCCTTGATGTTGGAGAGGGACCCCATACTTACTATAAAACCAGGTGTGCCCAGCCGACTCAAGGCAGGACTTCGCCCCAATGAATGGGGTCTAAGTAACCATGTATTACAATGGTTACAGGGTGTCACAGTCATTTTTTATTAATGACCCCACAAATAGTCCACGGTACTGTAAAGTTAATGTACAAGCATATGCATAACATGAATATTGAGCTAAAAACCATACAATGTGCTACAAGTGAAGACAAAGTTGACAGATAGACAAAACAATTTAAGTATCAATGCAGAGAGGTCAGAGCTGGAGGACACAGGAATAGAGGACTCTGCTCGTGAGAGTTTACAATCTACAATATAGTGATAAATAAACCTTGTATCATATTCATGGAAGCTGGTTCAGATAATGGCCCGTATTCAGACCACCGGACGTATTGCAAATACATCCGGTGTTTACCGAAATGTGATTTTTTTACGCAATCTACGTATCTTTTTGTTACGGTGATTGCATATGTGCGGTCTTTAAAACCCACAAGTAATAGAACAGCTACAAGATTTCCCCGTGGCTATTTAACAAGAATATGAAAAGAAAGAAAACTAGAGATCTGATGAATAACACTTTAGGAACTATAAGGATGTCTGAAAACTGTGCACAAGTATTCTCAAAGTCTTGATTTCCCAATATACACATACTATATAGATACTAGGGCCAATCGATAAATAGAAAACCACAGCACAAACATTTCCTGCACACAGAACACTGGATATGAAAATACAGAGATACACCGGCCCCATCTAGATATGAATGTCTGCTATCTGGCGTAATGTTTTTCTGGATCCAGGACTTGCACTCTGAGGGGCACGAAGAGAGTAGAGGGACGTAGTCTATGTACAGTAAGGGTGTGCCAAGGCAAGTGCACACAATCAGAACGCGGACGTAAAAAAGGTTACGTTATGTTAGAAAATTTGCACCTACTGCAATCAGGGGGCACTCATTCAGAAGCTAGTTTAGCACATTGTTGTCCAGAAAAATACATTAAACAGATATGGAGAGAACAGTAAAAAAAATAAAAAAAAATCACATATATATATTATATATAAAAATATTTTCATATTGATTTTTCTAATGCTTTAGTGCATAAACACTACAACTGAAGCTTCTGTTCTAGTTATAACAGCTTGTAACCCTTTTAAGCACATTATACAACACTGCACCTGCAGAGCATATATGAAAACAGCAGCAGAGAGCTTGGAGAAAAGCTAGGGAACTATTCACAATAGTACTTATGGACCTGGCATCTAGGTTGAGGTGGAAGAGATCACACACAGCTTATCCCTGGGTCACCATGCCACCTTGCACAACCTCTTGCAAAAGCTGCTATATGAAAATCTTCCAGGGTCGTGCTGCCAACTATATCAATAGTCAGAAGTCCAGACTGAGCGCATTTGCGGTCCATCGGATCAATAAATCTGAAGATTTTCTATACAAAGGCACACAAACAAGGCGATTCTCAGAAGTCTGGATCCAGTCCTTAAACGCTAGTAGCTCCGTTTCAACAAAATCAACAGCATACAAATGTATTCTACAGGAAAGTTTGACCAAACTGTCCACTTTGGTTTCTGAACATTTAACCATATCCCCAGCCCGTACATGCAGGGATCTGCCAGTCGTAGCCCTGCCTTAACAGAAGCGTGCGGATCAGCGGTCCGTATGAACGCTAATCCGCACGAATGTGGAAAACCCATCCCACACTGTACAATTTACATTCTTCCCATCGACCAGCGGAGAGGAAGCAGAGCCCCTTATTGCTGATTTTCGTGCGATAGAAGTTACGTGGGTAAAATGCACATAACATCTGAAGGGCACATGCATGAATCCGGTCCATAGGCCCCGATTCACACCTAAGAAGCCTTTTCATATATTTTCATACTTAGCTTGTGCGCATGAGTAGTCATGCTCACTACAGTAACTAAATAGCCCTTAAGCACGTATATTGACTACATGTGGTACATAGTAGGCCTGCCACTGCAGCCTCCGGGAGAAGTAGATTAACCAGAGAGGGAGGGCGGCTGATTCCCCGTGTGTATTTTTCCTACTTATGGGAGAAAATACGCAAGGTTAGTTAGTTAGGAAGGAGGCAGAGCGGGGGAGGGGATTGAAGTAGGTGCGGATCCATGCATATTAGGGTATTAACTATAAACTCAAGCATGACAAGAGATAGAAATGACAATATAAAATATTGAAGCCTATGTAGAACAAATACCAATATCAAAGGAATAAGGGCTGAAATGTCGTTCACCTAATTCCCAGGCTTGAAACATGAAAGTCAAATAAACTTGTTGCTATGCAACTTTTTTTGGCATCGGTTTCAAAAGTGTTTCATGATGAAAAGTAGCAGTCTCTCATATTCTCTCTTAACTTAGAGCATCGCAAGCTCACAGCAGCCCAATAACTCCAAAGAACCACTAAACAGACTAGTACTGGGCTGCTGCAATAAAGCTAAGCTGAATCCAGCATCTGTTCAGAAAATAGAATGAGGCCCTCTTTGTTAAGCAGTGGTCAAGTCTGGGTTATCGAATCGCTGACAGTTTTTTGGATACTACAGTAATTGCAGCACTGAATACTACTGGACAGTACGTTAGTCTTTACTTTCCTGTTAGTTTGTGATTCTTTTCCATTTGCAAAAGGGAATGAATACGCTGAATAGCTCTGTACAGTCAACAAATGCAAAGAAAGGCCGTGAGGGAGTAATAAAATATGGGGGTCGGTTGAAAGGACAAAAAACATAACGTGGTACAAAGAATACATTGCTATATGAATCATAATTTTAAAAAAAATTAAAATTCATGAATTAGCAAATCTAATAGAGAGATACAAACACACACACACACACACACAACTAAGCTTTACTTTATCAGGAACATCTGAGTGGCTTACTGTGAAGGGAACAAGTGGTTTGACAACTCAGAAACTGATAACCCCTTTATTTTCAGAAACAGTCTCTTATTTACAGACAAAGGTGTACAAAACAAAAACATCCAATTCACGGTAGGTCTGTGAATAAAATCACTTTTAATGACAATAAGCAAGAAGAGAATAGACTGCTTGGTGTACACAGGAAAATACAACTTTTTTTTAGATCGCCCGGTTATTGCTGGGTGATTTACCAGGCTTTTAACAAAGAAAGTTAAGTCCAGCAGGATAGACCCGGGAAATTCTGGGTTCTGGGTCTGCCCTGACATTTTGAATGGAGGAATTGCATAGCAACAGTAAACAAATCCCTCCAATGGGGTGTATTAGGCGAGACCCAGGTTTATTAGAACCGGGACCTTTCAGATCACTACCAAACACCAAGATTTTTAATGGTGATCTGAAAGGGGTATGAATTATATGGCCATCCGTTACAAAAGCAGTGTGGGCAGACAGACATTGTATTTACCAGTGCTGAAGTGGCAAAAGATTAAAATACAGAGATGACAAACTACATGGGTCCTTCCGGTCATTATTCATGGGTTCAGACTGGAGGTGGTATAACAATTTGGGGAACGTATCCTTGGCACACTTTCAGTTACTTCTTGGATACAGTGTGCTCATCATCCAATAGCCACTTCCAGTGCAAGTCAGCCCAAACCAGTTTGGTAGACACAGCATGTATGTCACTGATTTCTACTTGAGATTCAGAACATGAAGGTGTAAGAGAACAAATCTGTAGCAACTGTGTGAGGCTGTCACGTCAACACAGACCTGAAGCTCTAAGGAATGCTTCTTGTTGAATTTGTGCAACAGAGAATTCAGGCTGTTCCTTGTAAAAAAAAAAATGGAAAGCTGTACCTAATAAATAAAAAGCTATAAAAAAAAAATATGTAAAACTGATAAAAGGCCATATGCTGCCAAGATTATGACAGGAGTTCTGAAATACAACATGGTATGATGCTGGGTTTTTTGTTTTTTTTGTTTTGAATGTAAAAGAGGAAAGTTATTGTGGGGCGTTTTCACTGTGCAGCGTTTAAACAAACAAACAATATGGATGCACTAACACTAGCTTCAGTTGTATGTTTCATTCAAGCCCAGTGCTACCAAAGGAAGGGTTTAGGCAGTAGGATGTGTCAGGCCTGGTGAGGGGGGAGGGAGAGAGCAGCACATTGATGCTGGCACTACTTTGGAACACAAAAGTTCAGCTAACCTCTGCAACGGCGCTTAGTTTACCCACACATCTGTCCAGCTGTCATGTCCTTGGGACAGCTAAGCTGGAAAAATAAATGGCACCGCTGGGAATCACCTGAGCCGCCACTCCTGCATAATACTTTACTATAGCAAAATAAGCAGGCAGTGCTAAGGAAGGCATGTGCAGTACGCTCCCACCCTTTAGCTCCCTATATAAAGCTCTGTACTGAGGTCCAGAGTTCTTATTCCAGTCTGATATGAATATCGACACCTCTCACCTCTCCTGCTGGCACCGTTATTCCTGGCTGAAGAGGGAAGGGCTGCGTAGCCAAGCTTACCACTGATTTGCTACATTGGCCCCGGCCAATCTCAACAGGAGGCCTATGTGGTTAGCTAATTGGCTTGCAGAATAAAAAAAGGGAGGTCTATTTCAAAAATGGGAGCAGTTTTAGAATACTTTTTAATGAATGGCTGAGTGTGCCAATCAGCATACTCACCCATTTATTTTTGCAGGACCCACCGCTGACAGCTCCAGAGAGGTGAGTAACCTCTCCGGGGACATTTAGTGTTGGGGGTGGGGGTTAGGGTTAGGCTTTTAGGAAGGGAGGGCTAGGACCATAGAAGGGGAGGGTTAGGGTTAGGCTGCGGAGAAAGGAGGGTTAGGCAGTAGCAAACGCAGGATTTTGAAAGGGGGTTTCCAATATGTGTAATATATATGGGGTATATTAGCATATCTCCCAACATTTTGGCACCCGAAACCAGGACAAATAAGCCCCGCCCCGTTCAAGCTCTGCTCCCGCCCCGCCCCCACTGTGAGCGTGCGTGTTAGGGAATTAGACTGTAATGCGACAGAGGTTGAAGTACTGATTAAAATTGTAAAGAGCTATTTAATATGATGTTAAAAAAAAAACATATGTAAAATGATAATACTGATTACTTCTTTTACACATTAAAATAGTCATTTTATATTGCAGGAACAGATCTAATAGTAATAGCAGTATACAATGCATTAGTAGAGCACATTACACAATGGACCAGAGCTTATGTCAGTGCATAAGCACTGTTGAATATGTTGTGACACATTTACTATCCTCACCTGCTTTCCTATTGCAAGCACAAGCCAGGACCATCATCCTCCATGACAGTCTACCCACATGGCCGATAGGCCACGCCTCTTTCATGGAACCCGTGAAGCCACGCCCCACGAAAATTAACTTTTTTGCACATTTTTTGTTTTTTTTTCAATTTTCAATCTGGGGGGTTTCTGAGCAACCAGAAACCCCCGCTGGGTGTGCCACTGTTAGGGTCAGGGTAATGGAAGGTGAGGGTTAGGGTTAAAATTAGAATTAGGGGAAGGCTTGGGGTTGTTTTTAGCCTTACCTTTTGGAGCACCGTGTTCGGTGCTCCGGGGATCGATTGCTATGCCTCATCGAGGCATAAGCAATCGATATCCCAGCCAGTTCAAAACTGGCTGAGAGAGAATGGCCCTATCGAAATAGGGCCATTCTTAGCGAGGACGCACACCCTGGTCACACACTACATGATATTGGGAGATTAAGACAAATATATTTTAACTCCAACTAAAGATCAAATAATCTGATTAGACTATTTCTGAGATGATAATCACATGTTAAATCTCACTTCAACGATAATTGGCCCGGACTCTTGGGGCCCGATTTACTAAGCTGCGTGAAAGGAAAACTGGATGTTACCGATAGCAACCAGATTTAGCTCTCACTTTGCTATGACATACTAGAAAACGTCAGCTAGAATCTGATAATCTAAAATCTATAGGCAACATCTCCACATTTCCATTCCCACAGCTTAGTAAATCTGGCCCTTGATCTTGTATGATTCGGCCCAATAATTGCCTAGAGAAAAAGAGGAATAGGAGACAAGAAGTAAGAGGGACCTGATTACGAAACCTTACTAAAAGGAAGCAGAAACATTCTTCTGCAAGACTGGAGTAATAAGACACAGCATAGGTGCAATATCAATCTATATAAAAGTTTCCACTTTTTCAAGCAGTCTCATAGCACATTATATAGTGTTCAGAGGCTGTATTTATACCTTTAAGCTCTGTTCACACTGTAAAATCCAACCCTCTTTCTATCATATGATATTCTAAGGGTTAGCCCATGTGTGACTGGAAGCTATTTCCTCTGCCTTTTAGAGATTTTGAAATTGATATGATTTGTAGAAGGGCGGCTAAGGATAAAAATGAAATTTTCAGAAAAAATAACATTGTTAAACAAATTGAATAAGGATTCCACAAGAAGGTAGATTTGTAATTTAATGCCAATGTATACACAAATGAACTAATTTAAATGTTAAGTATTATGGCAAGTCACAGGTATGGGGCACATGCACACTACATTAGTTTTGAAGGATTTAATATATCAAATAAAAAGAGTTTAATAAAGATGCACAAGATGGCAAAGAGGACTTACTCCCTTTGCTCTATGCATGATAAAAATTACATTGCTAGCTGGGTAATCCTCATACCAAACCAGTTTACCCAAGAGCATATTTGTAGAGACTGGCACAGCTAAATGGTATGTTAACCCATGTATCTTTGGAAAACAGCTATAACAGCAATTACATGTTGGGTATTTGCAGTAAAAATAAAAGCCCTTTGCTGCAATGTATTGCTGTATATAAAGGGAGATATAAAACTAGACCTCCTAGGGGTAACAAAGTAAATTAAAAACAAGATGCTTTAGAAGTGTAGAAGGCAAAGTTTAACTCATATTGAGCTGGATCCAGACTTAAGTGCTTGAAATTATTCCTGGGCTAAACCATGTCGATTGCAGGGGGAGTCAAGTTAATTGTATTCTTTGCATGCAGGGATATATCTTTGAATTGCTTACTGCACACAGATACTGACCAGCTTTACTATCATACTGTTATTTAGACTTGGGACAGGAAACATCACCTCTCAACTCTAATACTGTTTGCAACAGATGAAATATGACTCCCCTGCAAGCAACATGGCTTCGTGTTACCAGTAATACGGCCCAAAATACTTAATACAGCATAGATTTTGGAACTTCTGTAGCAATAGTTTGCAGGTTGATTTAAATACTACCTTATTTTGCACACTAAAAAAAGTAAGTCACAAAGGAGAACATTTGTGAGAGTAGCCAATGCACAATAGTAATCTGCTAACAAATATGCAGCATGCATTTAATCAAAAATATTTATAATTTGAATAAATTCAGCTTGTAAAACTAAATAATGTGTGCTCATAATGGACTGGACCCAGAGAGTGGGAAAAACCCCCCCTGCATTTTACATGTGTGTATACACAAACCACATTTCTATTATGGATATGAATTCAGACATCTGGAATGCAGGGGTTTTCAATGACAGGACAGATGCATACAGCATGAAAACAAGATGAGAGTTCTTTAAGTTGTACAGTAAGGGTGTGTTTCAACCCTTATGTACTATCCAGACTTCTGTACCAACCCAATTTTACATGCGGATGGTGCAGTGTATTAGGTAGGTTTCTCTCTGCACACACAGAAAGCTGGATACAGTGGGGATCCGGTTCAATATGCTGAGCATTTATCTGTTCAGGATTGTTGTACTACATGTGTCTTGTGTGGCCATGTGCATCTAAAATAGGAATTGTGCAATGTATTGGCTCAGTTTTACAAAACAACACAATCTTAACCAATGCTAATTATTACATCCAACAGTGTGGATGGCCTATAACCTATTATGTAATTCAGAACAGGCATTTCATTTTATTATACTTCAGTTACTTTTAGAATGAAGCATTATACCATGATATTAGAAAACCAACAAGTACAAAAAAATATTTAGCAAACTACCACTCTCCACTTTGCACACTCAGTAAATCAGAAAGCAAGAACTTTTAACAGGAAATCACAGCAACATGACCACCAGGCATCACATGATCTAACTTATGTAAAATCAATGTAGCTCAGCAGATTTTTTTTCCCCTGAAGAGGTCAAGTGCTGACAGTAAAAAGTGTAAGCCCATACCTACTGATACAACACAAAAAAATATTTTAGACAACATTTAAAACACATATGCAACCCAAAATATAGGCTAGACATATTATAGAGCAGCCACAACCTACTGTAATGACCCTAGAGGTTTTGCTGATCAAATCATCAGTTTCTGCTCCTCACATAATCTGCATTGGAATATATGCTTTTTCAAAGTACCAAAAGTTATTCAATGAAAATGGAAGTGTCATAGCCAAGTAGTAAAATTATATTTTTTTCTAGCAAACAATTTAAGCATCATTGAAAACCCACTCGCCAGCATTAGAATATCATTTCAATATAATACCATACCTATTACAGAGCTAAACCATAACGTTAGGAAGACATTATGATGCCATTTGTTATATTATCTTCTACAGGAAAAGGAGGATGATTTACCGGTAATTTAGTTTATAATTTAAAAAAGGAAAAAAAATTATAAAAATTATATTTATTGGGCAATTCTGACACTGCTTTGTGGCTAGAGCATAATACAATAGTCAGCACTATAGAAAGTAAGGCAGCACGAATTGTGTAATGGCACTTTAAAACAAAGATCTGGGATCTCTTAAAACCATTTCTAGAAGCGACATAAAAAAAAACCACAAGAAAAAAACAAACAACTTGTCTGTCAAACCCAATACTTTGTCACTGATGACAAGTTATACTGGGCTCAACCCGATCAAGGTTCATGTACAAGCTATACAAACTAGAAGTGTTTATCTTCACACACAAATGTCTTATCCCTCTGCACACAATATAAGGTAATGTAATATCTGCAGAGGCCACATATCACCCAAGAGAAAAGCATTATAAAAAGGGAGGAAAAAAAATCAATTTTCATTGCTTTTCTGGCTGCATGTAATGCACTCACAGTCACAGGCCTGTCTGAACAGTGATGGGTTAAGCCAGGTCCATTCTTCACGCATAATGCTATTGTTCCTAGTTATTTCAGCTAAACCCGGGGTGGGGGGCACAGAACGGGCTGGTTACACTGGGCACTCACCTCAGTGCAGGGTGGCAGAGGATCGCTGAATAACAGCAGGATGAAGCTTGCTATTTTATTTCTCTCCTTGGATTTAGTTCCTGCCCTCCTCCTTTATTGCAGTGCACTGGCTGCTGCTCCTCCCGGCATGCTGATGTCAAACGATCCGTTCCAGGATAAATCCAGAGAAATGAAACTGATTTACTGATACAAATTGCTTTGTAGTACAATAACAATAATAAAACAATGTAATCATCCGAATGTCAAGGTGATGAGAGAAAGGAATGAGGAGGATGAAGCTGACTGTTCTGATCCCATCCAGTCTGTGCCTTTTCTCCCTGTATGTGCCAGGCTGCTATGCCCACAGCTCAGTGCCAGCAGCTGCTTGCCTTGCCTTCTCCTTTCTTCTGCCATCAATGCTGACCGGCCAGGCCGGTCTTACCATCCTGGAAAGTCAGGAGTTGTTGCTGTTCCCAGCAGCTGCTGGTGGCCATTTTTAATCTATATTCCTCCTCCCTCTTCCTGACTCACTCCGAGATCTTCCTTCTCCCTCCCTTCCCCCCTCTGCTCTGTCTCCTCTTTTCTTCTGTCTATGTCACCCCTGACTGAGGAGAATGGTCAGCTTTTGTCACTCCTCCCCATCCCCAGTCTGTCTTGTTTTACTTCAAAATCATGTGAAAGCAGAACATTACCAAATGAATGTTGTATTCCCACATTGTAAACTACTATAGTCCCTTAACCACTCAAATGTTTGTGCCTGCACAATATTTTGTTAATTGTTGGTATTGTTAGTATATTGTTGAAATGTTTTCTTTATGCTTGTTTAGACAAACAGTTGACACACTACAAAACACAGGCTGTGTTTCTACTTCTATATATGAAATGTGTGCAAGTGTATATATAAATGGAGAGGTGCAGCCAAGGACCAAAGTGACCACTGTGTAACTACCAGGAACAAAAGAGCTGTCCGGCGTTCCAAACAAACATTATATAACACTATGAGCGCTATTTACTTACCTGCCTCGTTCCCTGTGAACGAAGCTGCATCAGGCTCGCTAATCATCGCAGCGAGCTTGGTAGCTTCGTTTACATTATTCACAAATACTCACCCCTCCTGCGAGGTCCCACGATGATCCCCCGGGTCCTCGCAGTGCTTCATGGTTTCATGCATCGCATGAATGAGAAGCACTGTGAGGACCCGGCTGATCATTGCGGGACCTCGCAGGAGGGGTGAGTATTTGTGAATTGTGTGCACGAAGGTGTCACAGGGAACGAGGCAGGTAAGTAAATAAACCCCTAAGAGCTAAGTACAGTAAGTAAGAACATTCGTTCCGTAGTTAAAAAGAAAGCATTCGCATATTTCGCCCTCTACGTGTCCAGATAATAAGTATGTGTAACATAAACTGCTGTATAAAAACTAAAATACAACTCACTAATGTAACTGCATTTAATGGGGCATACTGGGGTGGATTAATATATAGGTCTCTATTTGCAAAGCATCAATCGCTTTTAATGCAATAATGGCATTTATTGTGTAAAAATGGCCATTATTGCTTCAAAATGTAGTGATTAATATTTACAATGCATTAATCACCATGGGAAACTGCTATTTCCATGGTAATTGATTCTTACATTGCACCACCCAGCCAGCCCGTTCTTTTCAATGTGGGCCGGCACTTCATTATAGTTACAAACTGTCTGAACAGAGTTTCTCACTCCACTCTGTGAGTAAAAATAATGCCATTTGAGGAGAAGAATTCCAACAGTCTCCCCATTTACTTTCCCTTTCCTCCCCCTAATACCCAAAAACCAGACTGTCATTAACAGTTGGAGTATTCTACTGTTTCTAAAAATACAAGTCCATGGTTGCCAAAGCATGCTCAATCTTCAACAGCATTAATAGAAATGCAAAAAATACAAAGACAAACTGAAGCGCTAATAACATAAAGGTGTAAATATAAAATTAAGAATATGAACCAGTATTCCAAACAAAATAATTTTCGCAGCAGTTTCTAGGGAGGGGGGGAATATACCCCTAAAGGCAACAACAAAAGGAGGAGAAGCGCTTCAGAAAACGAAACTTTATTTAGAATAAAATGTATATTAAAAAATAAAATGGAAGCAAACAAATAAATAAATAACATTAATAAAAAACCATAATAAAAAACAATTAAATAGTCTACTGCAAACCCCAAGAGAATAGTCTAGGCTGTTGATCAGACAGCTATGGTATATTTAGTAAAACCGCAGTGGAGCTCTAAAAAGTAGTTAAACGTGCTGTGAAAATTGGTTGAACTTTGGAAACTGTCTCTGAAGGTATAGTTGTCTGTATTTTAACAACAAAATCTACAGTCAGGTCCATAAATATTGAGACATCGGACCGGATTCAGAGTATCGCATCCGTGTGAATTTCACACGGATGCGATGCTTTTTGACAGGTCTGCGCATGCGCTACATGCGGAAGGAAGTCGGATTGCTGGCGGATTTTATGGTATCCGCCCGCATCCGATTCCGACTGCAAAGGGGGTGTGCCAGGATATTTAAATGAGAAAATGTTCGGTTTTCTCATTTAAATATTCCCTG
>WWET01000079.1:950103-960337 GCA_011038615.1 Limnodynastes dumerilii | reverse complement strand
AGTGGGCTAAATATTTTATTTAATTTAAAGATTTTATATATAATGAAAAAAATGTATTTATTATTTTAAAAAACACACAAAAAAATATTTAATATTTTTAATTTAATGCAGACATTCCAGAGGTCTCCCTATACATACTCCCCCCTTTCCTCTCCCTAATAACAGCTATTAGGGGGAGGAAAAGTGGGCTATATGGGGAGATCACTGAAATACTTTCACACTAACACTTCAGATAGCATTATATAAACTATCGGCGTGGATAAAATCTGTGCCCATACTTATTGAATATAGTGATCAGCTGGCCCGCATTCATTAGAGCGGACCAGTGATCGGGAATGCAGAAGCTGATGATCGTCATGGTTTCAGGTGAAAACGGTCTTTATCTCCTATTTAGAAAATGGAGCCCACAGGATGATTGAAGCACGTTGTGATAAAGTAAGGCACAACATAATGATAGAGCAGGGTTACCAACTTTCTTTTTCGTCCCATTGAGAAAGGAAACAGATGCTGTTATGGGGGGGGCTTAATGATGCAATTTATGCAAGCCACGCCCTGAAACACTCCTGCATATCAAAATGCTATTCAAAGTGTTACTGGGAGATGGGGCGGAAATGGATGATGCTAATTATGGACCTGATTCACACTTAAGAACGCGATAGGTTCCTAAATATATGCAACTAATAGCAATGAAACTCCCTCGGCACACCCCCGGTTTTCAGGTTCTTATGTGACTTATGAGTGCCTTACGGGAGCCCTTAACTGTAGGTTTTGAATGCGACGGGAGCCCTTAACTGTAGGTTCGCATTTGAATGCGTAGGGCGTCTACTTAGGAACTTAACTACATAACCGCACCTTCATTTGGTCATTTAAATGCCTCTCTCACCAAAATCTGCGTATCTGCCTAGTTCATTATGCATGGAACGCCCATTTCTGCGTATGTTACTACAAACCTACAGATTTTAAGTTCGTAGTGTATAAGCACAGAATTTGCGAACTTAAGTCCAACGCAAATAGCGTATAAAAGTTACTATGCATGCACAGTGCGTCCATTCTTAAATATACACACCTAAAATCGGAAGAATTCTTAAGTGTGAATCAGGTTCTATGTCATCAAGTCCCGCCTAATTCCTAGTAACTATAGGAATAAGAATATTGATAGACAGTGGGAGGGGCTTGAGGCTGCGATTTGCATAAACTCATGGACTTGCCTGCTCTCCCGGGATACTGGCAGAGTCGGCAACCCTGTTATGGGGGCACAATGGAATGAAGGGAGAACAGTGTGATGAAGGAGGGCACTGTGTGATGAAGGGGCACACGTGTAACTGACCACCCACGCATCACTGGTCACATTCACTCCAACTGGCCCTTAATAATTTTCAGCCTCAGGACCACTTGGCTCTGTTTTTTTTTTTACAACTATACAACTATATATAACTATCCCATGCCACAAATATTTATTCTAAATGTTAAACAAAGCAAGTGGAAAATAACATAAAGGTGCAACAATTGTTTTCTTTGTTAAGGCTTGAGAAAACAAAAGTCAATTAAGTGCAAAAAGATGTCAAAAAGTGTCAAGGTGAAAGTCATAAAATAAACAAATACACATGGCACTATTTAAGGCAACGTCAGACAATATGATAGTTACACTATTATGGGGCTAAATAAAAACTAGGCGTAACCAAGGTATATTGGGGAGGAGGGTCATGCTCATCCAGGGCATGTGCAGTGCATGTGCATGTGTTGCAACAGACTGTTGTTCTGCAGCCTCCCAATCTGTCCCAGTGCCTCTGATCATACCAGAGGACAGCATGCCATCAGTGATTTACCTACCATTGGTGATGGGGCTACATCTGCGTTCCAGTACTCACAGAACTTTAAGCAAGCTGATAGGGTCTGGCAGCTTAAGACAGTGCTCAACATTCCATGTATGAGTGCTGAGTGCAGTTTATAAATAGATTGTCAACATCTGAGTGCTGAATACTTTTTTAAGCTGCCAGCCTTCAACAGCGTCACACATGCCAGATGCCAAATGTTTGCGTCAGCTAGTCTCGGCCCCTATCTCCTTGCTATGGGGTTCAATTCAGTTAACTTGTGCCCTTGTGTCAGCTGATAGCTAGTTTATAAAGAGTGCTCAGCACTCACAACCATGTTCTGAATAGAACCAACCTACTAGCAGCTGATTTCTTAGGTGTGTGCGTGCCCTCATCCCAAATTAGACAACAATCACACCTCTTGTCCCAACTAAGATATACACAGTTTTGGAAGATATGTTTAGTAGCTGATTATTATGGGCCTGATTCAGACATCTATGAGTTTTCCATAGTCATGCAGGTTTTTAAGTCTGCATGTGAGAGGGAATTAAACTCCCCTGTCTCACCCCTCTCACATACAGAGTGTCCAGAACCCTACCTTAAGCCATAGTTGCCGACTCTCCCGGAATGTCCGGGAGACTCCCGAAATTTGGGCAAATCTTCCATGAAACCACGGCCTCAAGTCCTGCCCCTCTGCCTGGCAACACTAGTTTACTAGTGTTGCTAAGGACAGGGAGGGACTTGATGATGTAAATTGCATCAAGCCCCACCCCCATCTCCTCAAGGGGTAATTGACCATCAAGGGGTGGGGCTTAATGACACCATTTGCATAAATTGTGTTGTTAAGCCCCATCCCCTGCATGCATCAATGGCTTCCCTCTGGGATGTCCCGAAGGGAAGTTTTTAAAAGTCGGCAACCCTGCCTTAAGTTCTCCGCATGGCTCTGCATCCATCCATCTGAAGTGCATACTGCTGTCCACTTAACTTCATCTACATGATATACCTTTCTCTCTTCCAAGGATTAGGCATGCAGATTTATAGTGCCACGCTATTGGATGGATCTCCTAGCGTACATAACTCATTTCTGCACAGTAGGATATTCGTAGCGTAACATGCATGCAAGCTGCCAAAAACACACCTAACTTACGCAAGCAGCTTGCAGATCAGGCCCTATAACTATTTTGGATCTTTGCTACACAATTATATTATTTGTCTGCACTGTACATTCCAGACTTAATATCCCCCAATGTGGTCCCAGCATAAATCATTTAGTTTTTTCTTATAATCATGCATACAGTATAATGCAATGTCATCAAAGTTTCAAATCAGACAGCTGAATAAAATGTAATATACAGCAACAGCAGCACTGGGAATCCAGAATGCAGCCTTAAACCTATAATAGCTAGTTGCTAAGGAAGGGATTCAATACTGTCACATTATGCTGATAGTGAAATAAAGTTTAACATTTGATTTAGAGTTATAAAAGTAAAAAAGCAGTACATCTGATTCTTGGCAAAGCCATGTAGCACTGCAGAGGGAGATAATGGAAACTGGGAAGGCAAGATTAAAGTTAAAGTTAAAGTTACAGTATCTTATTATTATTTTAATGTTTTTTTCAGGCCTGGCAATAGAAATCTTGGGGCCCGGTACACTCATGAATTTGGGGGTCCACATCTATACTCAATAGTGTATTGCAGGGATCCCTCTGAACCTTAGGGCCCATCACAGCTGTCTCCCTTGCAGGGCCGCCATCAGGGGGGACAACCAGGACTATTGTCCCGGGCCTGGACCTGATGGGGGCCCGTTGATACTTACCTAGCTCTGTAGCAGCAATACTTGCTGCTCAGAGCTATTCACTAGCCGGCCAATGCGCAGGAAAGTTCTTCCCTGCACACCGGTCTGCTGTTTAAGTGTGTCTGCTGCGCCCTGCCCCATGTGACATCACCAATGCTGTGACCCGGGCCCCGCATTTGATTTGATGGTGGCCCTGCCCCTTGTCCTTCCCTGTTGTCAGGCCTGTGTTTTTCATTACTATAATATTATTATATAATTTTATGATTATCCTTGTTATCCCATGATGTGTGCGACATCAACAGTACACTCATCCATGCACTACAAATAAAGGGGTAGATCCAGAACTACGTGTGCAATACGTTTCCACGTGTAACGTATTTTCGCACGCGTATGTTCTATACACTCCCCTAGGCACACCCTTTGAATGTACGTAATTCACCGAGTTCCGCTTCTCAAACCCTACCTTAACTTTTTTTCGCGTAACACCGTACGTTCGCTAACGGACGTATAGACTACGTGAACATACGCCGCTTAGCACGCCCATACTGTACACTTTACATACAAACCTCCACCTACTTCACGTAAAATTAACATATTCTTGACTCACGTAAAATTGGCACGCCCACGCGTAAGTATTTACGTGACAATTACGTGAATGGCCCATACGTTCACAATTACGCTACGCTAATGAGCGTATTTTCTATGTTGCGCATGCGCAGTACTTAGAAATAGGCGATTTTATGTCTCCGCCATGCGTAAACTCGCTCCGATGCGTTGTTCTGGATCAGGCCCAGTATTTCAATCTAAAGATAGCCGCATACTTGCAAGAAACATAAAGTTCAGAATGACTAAAAATTATTTAGTATAATGCATAATTATGTTTTTTTTTTAATCATCCACATTGAAGAGATACAGGGGTGTGTAAAATTGGGTACACTGGGTATCCTGACCTCTGACTGTCCTGTAGGCCCTACAATAGATGTGTGTACGTTCACATGACTACTCTTAACATCCAAGGGCCTTACTCATAGATACATTTTTGAGCGGAGTTTCGTGCATATTTTTAGGATTGGCGTAACTGCGCATGTGTAGTAACTTTACGCACGGAGGTCTATGAGACATGTACTTGTGAATCGCACTTGGGACCATACGTGCGGAGGGGCGTGGCTGAAATCCGTACTTACAAAGTTACGTGAAAGTGGGTGGGGGGAGACATGTAAATGACCATTTGAGGGCGCGGTTAGTTACATACGAACGTACGTATTATACGCATGTAAATGGTGCCCTATGGCATGTAGAGATCACCGCCTGCAGAACCACAAATCCAGACCTCCATGGGTTAATAAATTTGATTTCCATTGATAATTTTTGTGTGATTTTGTTGTCAGCACATTCAACTATGTAAAGAACAAAGTATTTAATAAGAATATTTCATTCATTCAGATCTAGGATGTGTTATTTTAGTGTTCCCTTTATTATTTTGAGCAGTATATTTAGGGAACGAGAGTCTGCTGACCACAGTCTGTTTCTTTTCTTAATTCTTTCAATCTCACTTTCACGTCTTCATTTAACATGGAGGAGGTAAATTTCCTGGATGTTACCCTAAGAGCGGAAGGAAATAAAATAATTTCAACTAATTATAGGAAGCCACTGATGTGAGCAGTTACCTCCATTTCAAGAGCGGCCATTACGGTCCATGGGTGAGGATTATCCCCTGTGGCCAAACGGGCCGCCTACAACGTAACTGCACCCATCTGACAGACTTTGAACAGCAAGCCACTTTGATTAAACATGATTTTTTGGAGAAGAGATATCCGTTAACTTTGATTAAGGAGGCACAAGAATATGCTAGGGGTTTAGATAGAGTTTATGGGCCTGATCCAGACCTACGCTCTCATGCAAGCTAATGCTGATCGTAAGCGTAAAAACTGCAGTAAAAACGCACTGCGCATGCGCATAGTGACAACTTCCAGTCGTACCAAAGACCTTTTCATAGCGGCGAATCTGGCGCCCGTATTGTTTGCATTTTTTCCGACGGCGGGGCGTGTTTATAGTACGAAGTTAGTACGGACGCTGGAGTTGAGGAATGTAGGCGGGGGGCCATTTAAATTGTACAGTATGGGCGTGCTTAGGCCGCTACGAACATCGCGTCACTATGAAAATACGTACGAACACATGGCAAAGTTAGGGTAGGGTTCGCTTATTATAGGTCTCTGCTATGTTGTCCTTTCAGAGAGTTCTGTTCAAATGTTTAACGCAGTCCTATTTATATTGAATCAAGGAGACCCCTGTGATAAGGCAGATGAAGGGTATATGCTTCACAGGTTGTAGTTAGCTTCCAAATTAGCTGATATTTGTAATATATTTGTAATATAATTAGCAGATAGACGGCTTGGACTTTATATATGCAGCAGACAGTTATTCAAATAATAATTAATTGGAAGCAGCAAAGTACTTAGCTTTCTTGTATTGCCCACTGGTATGGTGCAGCGAATTCAACAAGGGAGAACGGCACCGTCTGGTTAGATGAAAGTCCACGTGGTAGTACTGTGTCCACACGCCGCTCAGGCAGTTTGATGTTACTGCACTGTCGAGTTTAGCGTAGATGTTACTGCACTGTCGGGTTTAGCGTACCGTAAGCAGTAGATGGCATGCAGCTGCAGGTGCAAACTCCATATAGAAGTGCAAATATTTACTGTCTCTCGGTCTTCCGCAGATTATGTACAATCCAAGGCACGCTGTGTGTGCAAGATGGCTTACACACAGCTGCCCGCTGCTACCACACCGCTGGAGTAGCGGATCGTTGTATTAAAATCCAATATAAATCAGGAAATAAAATACAGTGATATAACAGTGTGGCTGTTAAAATCCAAAGTGCTGTGGCTCAATAGAACACCTCAACACGTTTCTCTGCCTTACAGCAGTTTCATCAGGAGGAAAAATCAAAAAATTTACGTCATATAGATGAACTTTGTAAGTTCATAGGCCGCTTGGTTTGGATTAGTGTTAGGGACAGGGATGTGAAATTGAATGCAGAAAGTGTTGATATACACAAAATAGAAGTTGCTCAGATCAATTTATAGGCTAATGCAAACAGGTGCGTGAAAGGCTGAGGGGTAATCTACTATTACAGAAACACAGGAAAGGAAATGCCCCAGCAACACTGCCATTAGCCAGTAACAGACTATACCTTCTATCTATAAAATAAAACGCAGAAATGTCCATTACACATATTTGCAAATTTATGATAAGCCACCAGCCACCGTCAAAGCCTTTCTGCTGTAGTTGTAATGCCAATAAGTATAAGTGTGAACATTGCAATATTCTGCATGACAGGTGTTAATGACCCTGACGTACAGATAAATTCAATAAGTTAAGTTTAGGGTCAGGGTAAGCATTAACCCTAAAACTAACATTAAAATTAACATGAAATATAATACTCACCTGTCCATGTTGCATTGAGAACTATCCACCAGGCTTCCTCAACTAGTCTAGAACTGTGGAGCAGGCATTCTAATCGAATGTAGAGTCGTCAGTCCAGTGTAACAGTTGAGTAAGTATGAAGCAATCCAGCAGACATTCATCGAGCAGGTAAGGAGCAATTACTCAACTGTATCCTGTAATAGTAGATTAAGACAGCAATAATAGCGCACAGAAAAAAAGAACTATTGTTAAAGAAACTAACTAATAATATATATAATACACTCCTTATATTAGTGGAGATCATTGATCCCATTTGAAGATTTTCAGGGTGGCAAAAAACAAGTATTATACATAGAGGTTAGAAGGAAACCCCAGAGAAACCGCTAATAAATTGTTTACATTTACGTTTAAAACATCACTTTTATTAAATATTACTTTATAGAAATACTTAATAAAAGTTAGATTTTAAATGCAGGTGTGGCACATTAATGCTCTCTCACTTTGGGGTTTCATTTTAACCTCTCTGTATAATATGTATCCTAAATTAGTTTTATACAAGGTTTCAACAAAATTAAAGACGTTGAACATATTCACAGAGATTATTATTATTTTTTAAATCAATATATATTTGTTAATAAATGGGGATTGTTGGTGTAAAATATTATATTTCCATATTTAATATTCTGGTTACTTTTAGGTTCCCTTAAGAAAAGTTATGCAAAATCTCATAGTTTATATTCCAAATAACCTGCAATATTCCCCACCTAAATGGGGTGTGGGTCCCCAGAAAGAACGGCCCTATTTCTGTAGGGCCGTTTTCTCCCAGCCAGTTTTGAACTCGATGACGCATAGCAATCAATCCACGGAGCACCGAAAGGTAAGCCTGAAAGGTACTCCAACCTTTCCCCTATTTCTAACACTAACCCTCCCCTTCCATTACCCTAACCCTAACCTTCCCCGCAGCCTGACCCTAAACATCCCTTCCCCGCAGCCTGACCCTAACCCACCATCTCCCACAGCCTGACCCTAATTCGCCCTTCCCTGCAGCCTGACTCTAACCCTCCCTTCCCTGCAGCCTGACCATAACCCTCCCTCCCCTGCAGCCTGACCCAAACCTTCCCTCTCCTGCAGCCTGACCATAACCCTCCCTCTCCCGCAGCCTGACCATAACCCTCCCTCCCCTGCAGCCTGACCCAAACCCTCCATCTCCCGCAGCCTGACCCTAACCCTGGAGAGGTTACTCACTTTTCCCATGGCGCGGGTCCTGTGGTAGCGGCAGCGGTGGTGGTGTTTCCGAAAAGGAATGAGTGAGTATGCTGATAGGCATACTCACCCAATCAGAAAAAAAATTCTAAAATGGAGGGGTATTCGAAATAGGGACATCCGAAAAGGAATGCCCCTTTTTCGGAAATCCCTCATTCCGAAAACCGCCTAAATGTGTAGGGGGAGGAAGCAGGTGTCGAGTTAATTTGAAGCTTAACAAATACCAGTCACTAGATCCCCATGTAAACTACAAATTGGAACCTGGCGACTAGAGTTCAGCAAAAGAGAAACTGTCAGTTCATCCATAGGGTGAACTGGTGGCTTCCTTTTATCTTTCTTGAAACAACTGGGACAGAATCGCAGTGCTGGCTGTCTCTGTAGTTTCAGCAAGCGATGGATTAGCGAATGAGGGGGGACCTTCCCTGTGGGGAAGTGGTGCTTCCTTCTCGCCATTAGCCAAACAGCACATGTGGGAGAAACAGGAAGTCCAGAAGACTTCAGCAGGTAAATAAACAGGTTTTTTTTTTATGTATAAGTAAATATGTCTTTTATATATAAAGAAGTCAATAACTTATATTGAAGTGCATGAATTTTTAAACTATGCATGTTCTGTTTCTTCTGATCCAGTGAGACATTCCCTGTAGTATATCATATTTTTGTGTATATTTGTACATGTCAAGAGAAGAAGCACATGTACAGTAAATGCATATAATTAGACTAGGGCACAACGCACAACTGTGAATTCCTGTGATTGCGGGGGCATTATGGGTGATAGAATAGATTGAATATTACATACAGTAGGATCATGCTGATTCAATTGTGCCAAATACGGATGTGGTTTGCCAGTATAATGGTCTATTTTGGAACAGACCATCATATGGCAGCTGAATGATGACTGCCAGCTGTCTCAATTTTAGAACACGTTGTTGCGCCTTTCAGAGTCGTGAAGATTTCTGCGTCGACAGGAAAGTGTTTTTACTAAACCCTTACCTTATCCCTTTCCTAACCCTAACCCTCCATATTCTGCAGCCTAACCTTTACCTTCCATGTTACGCAGCCTAACTCTAATACTCCTCTTAAGCCTCACCTTAGCCCTATACCAGCCGCAGCTGTCACAGCTTGTGGCTGTTGGAAATGGGTCAAAATAGGTTCCCTTTCCAAATAGCAATTTTCTATTTGCTGCCATTCAGCTGGTGGCTGTATCATTTGGACTGATCCAGACCTACGATGTAGCGCTGAGCATACTAACGCTCAGTATGACATCATGGGACTCCCCCTGACACTCCCCCTGCCCCATCGTATTTACACTCCCTTACGCCGGCTGAAGGCTACCCTAACTTCAGTCGGCGTAAGAGAATGTAAATATGCTGAGACGGTGGCGTTAGTACGATAATGCCGCCCTCCCTCCCCCCGCTTACCTGCACTAACCTCAGCGTAGTAACGCTGGGGGATGCCCCCTCCAGTGTAACTACGCTGAAGCTACGGATGCCTGATCCACGATGCGCAGATTGGCTTTTAAGCTGATCTTACGCTGCTGGCTGGTGTAAGTCTGGATCAGGCCCTTTGTCATAATAGGAAGTGCCAGTGGTAGGTCTCTGGGCACTCTAGGTGAAGTTTGGCCTGCCCCCCCGCACCCTACTCCACCCACACGCCCCTCCATGCCCCCTTCTGAAACCTCCGTTTCCTTGCCTGACTAGATCTTCTCCCGTCTGACAGTCTTCTTTTCATTCTCCTCTTCAGTCTTCTGCTCCTCGCTCCTCTCAAGATGTCGGACCCGAACCCAGGGAGGAGTGCGGTGGGGAGGAGGAAGGTCCTGCGTCCTGGAAGGTGAGTACTATTTCTTATTTTATTATTTATAGTATACACACACACATATATATATATATATACAGTATACACACACACATACACACACACATATATATATACATATAAATACATAT
>WWET01000079.1:876551-887793 GCA_011038615.1 Limnodynastes dumerilii | reverse complement strand
GGAGTAGTGCAACCTATTTAGGGTAAGGATCTATTCCTGCAAATTACCCCAATCTAGGAACTGATATTTTCTTAAATCTGCATATTTTTGAGTGGGATCATTTGCACCAGCTTAGCTATAGGGTATTGTCTGTGGTGTCACTAGGGTTGGCAAGAAAAATGGCTGCGCTTCTATCCAACAAATTAAATGTGTGCAAGTGTATATATAAATATAGGGGTGCCGCCAAGGACCAAAGTGACCACTATTTAAATACAAGTAACAAAAAAGGCCCGGCGCTCCAGACTACATTAAATAACACTATGTGTCAGCACATAAATAAAAAGGAGGTTTAGTTCACAATATAGCTATATTGGGTTAAGCTCACCTGCCCAGCATCAAGGCACCTCCTGTAGGTGAATCCCTATCCATTTGCTATATGTCTACTCATGTATGTCTGTATTAAGACACTCCTGTCATTTGAACAGTGTGCAGCAGCCATATTTTGGAGGTGTCAGACTCCTAAAGTAAACTATTAACAGTGGGCCATATTCAGAGATGTTTTTTTATGTACGCAATTATACGCACGGCCGGAGCAAGGAAACACCCACCAACAACAACGACACTCCCCTCTCCCGGACGTGCTGTTGGGGACTTCCGAGTCTCTAGACCACTCTGTTCTTTACGTGTGTACTTATGGGCGTATATGTGATCCGCCCGTGTGATTCTTTATAACCGTGCCTCCATGCATTCATTTAAATGCCTCTCCCCACCCACTTTTATGTAAATTTTCAAGTACATATTTCTACGCCGCCCTTCCGCACGTATAGTTACTTCACATGCGCAGTTGATCTAATCCTAAAAATACGCAGGCAACTAAACGGTTCTCTGAATATGGCCCAGTATCAAGAAAACTCGCAAGGCCGCGCTTCTAATCCAATATATGAAATGTGTGCAAGTGTATATAACAATGGAGAGGTGCAGCCAAGGACCAAAGTGTGTTTTCTTGTTACTGGTTACTAGTTTACTTTAGAAGCCTGACCCCTCCCCATTATGGCCACTGCACACTCTCAAATGGTAAATTGATCACACAGCACAGCTGCTCAGGGCTCCATGAGAGGACCATGATAAATAAAATACGGCGGTGCTGCTGTGCATGAAGATGGGTGTCAGGGATTGACATCCTCCTCCTAAGCAAACTGTTGCAGTCATTGGAATATAACAGCGGCCGTGATAGAGTGTTCTTAAGAGGAGGATGTCAGTTACTATGCCATCCTTATTCCTAACCTCAGTACCATCCCCATTCCCAACCCCAACCCCAGTACACCAACCCTTCTCTGTTCACCCCATAATAATCACTGCCCCACCCCATACTAATCACCCTCTCCCTACCCTATAATAACCATAACCCCCCCCCCCATAGTCACCAATCACTTACCTGCTCCTAACTCCTCTGCAGCGCTCTCTCTCTGATGAATGACGCGCAGCGTGACCTTGGTGTCACGCAGCGTCATTGATCAGAGGCTGCGGAGGACATAATAATCACCCTTCCCCCCCCCTATAATAACCATACAGAACCCCCCATAGTCACCAATCACTTACCTGCTCCTAACTCCTCTGCAGCGCTCTCTCTCTGATGAATGACGCGCAGCGTGACCTTGGTGTCACGCAGCGTCATTGATCAGAGGAGATGCTGCGGAGGAGAGAGACAGTCGCAGACTCTGCTGCGGTGCTGAGGTGAGTAAAGGGGGTGACGGAGCCTCATCTCTCCCTCCCCCCTTTACTCACCACAGCGCTGCAGCAGATTTACACAAAAGGTAGGTAAATGAAAGCGGGGGGCTGCTCCCACCCCCCCAGGCGATCGCCTAAGATCACCTAATGGTAGCGCCGGCCCTGAAGCTGAATGCTGAGATCTGTTTATAAATACATAAAAACCTTTTCAGCAGCTGAAAGCTGCTAGCAAAGTATAAACAGGGCTCAACATGGCACACACGCACACACACACACACACACATGCATGTTGTACTGTGTAACCAATCTTATAACAAAAATTTGTTAATGTGAACCATTATTTTCCCCAGTTTACACATAAATAATTCCCCACCCCAATTCGTATTGAATTGATACATACACATGCAATCTCTGTTAACTGCCCATCCCCAATTCCTATTCTCAATTTAATATAATCCACAGAAAACACTTAATTAACCACTGTTTTTAGCCAGAGAGGTATAAGTAGCATGCAAATCACCCATCACTGTCACATGGCAGCAAGTTTCCATGGCTCCACAAAGCCCTTTGTGGCGAGGTCACTTACCTGAAAATAAGGACCTGATTAGTCTTTAAATTGCTAGCCTAGTATATGGGTCCTGTGGGAATAATTGTTGTTTGCTCTGACAATTATTAGATGTTAAAATGTCAGGCAACTATTGTAAACCATTTGTGAACCCACACAGAATGATCAGTTAATTTGCACGTAATCTTTAGCTTTGAAATATAAAGAATTTACTCCCTGGGACTCTCATATTGGCTGAAGTTACATTTTGCTTTATAGCTGCAGTCTGGAGGTTCTGCTTTAGGATAAAACATGAAAAAACAACAACAAAATAAACAACTGTGGATAACTGATTCAATTAATAGAAATAGAAGTAACACAACATTAACGTTACAGCAAATTAATAAAACGGGAAAGAGGGAGATATCTATGTAAACTATGGTGCAAGAAAAAAGACCCATGGTACATACAGGCCCTGATTCATACTTAAGTAAGTGCTGGATTCCTGTGCGTGTTTTTACGATCAGTTAAATTGCGCATGCCCAGAACCCAAATATACGCACAGAAACCATTGCCGATTGATTCACATACACAGACAACTGACTTGAGCTGACATGAGTCCCGCATGTGTGGCTAGAGGGGCAAGACTCTTAATGCAAATGAGCTGCACTCAGACTACTAATGTACAGTATCACATCACAGCTTTTGTCACATTTATTTCATTCTTACTTTTTATCATACTAGATGAGACACAGCTGGTGAAGGAGTAGTATATTTCAATTAGCCCAAGTTACCATAGTAAATAAAAACCAAAGCCCCAAATATTGTATTTTTCTGGACGCATCTATTATATTACATGGACTAATCTTATTAATGGGTGAGGGTCGCCGCTGAGAATAGCCATTTTTTTTAAAGGGCTGTTTCCTCCCAGCCGGTTGGCTGGGAAATCGATTGCTTCTGCCTCGTTGAGGAGCAGTGAATGGTGAGTATTAATGTAACCCCAAACCTAATCCTTACACTAACCCTCCCCTTCCATTACCCTAACCCTAACCCTCCCTTCCCCGCAGCCTGACCATAAGACTCCCATCCCCACACCCTAACCCATGACTCCCCTCCCCGCAGCCTAACCTTAGGACTCTGGTGCTAGGGTGTTCGGCACCCCCCTGTGAATTTTAAATTTGCACCTTTATTTAACAATTTAACAACAGTGACCATCCTAGATTATAATAAGCATCATAAAACACAATCCAAGAGAAAGGGGAGTGCATTCCTCCTGTCACTCCCCTCTCTTGTGTGGGCTTTATGGCAGGTCACGCTGCCATAAGCCTACCTTAAAGCACTTGTGCGGATCAGCGGTCCCTAGGACTGCTGATCCGCACAAGTGTTGGAGCTCCCTCCCTCACTGTACATTTTGCATGCTTCCCCCTGCCCACTTTAGTGGGGGGAGGGGAAGCACAGCCCATTTGTACGCAAATGGGTCGTACAGAACAATAGTTTTGTACGAATGTTGCTACACTAGGGTTACTATCGTAACTCTAGCATAACATCTAGAGGGCGCATGCGCCCTCCAGTCAAATCAGGTCACCTACGCACCTTGTGTGTGCAAATGACCTGTCGGGCGCAGGTCTTGATCCGGCCCATAAACAGAAAGTGTCCTAGTCTCTACTATACAATTCCCACTTCATCTTAAAAATGCCATGTCTCTCCAAGCTCCAAGTATTCCCAATTCATGTCTCCCCAGCTCCCAGTATCCCTATCATGTGACTCCAGCCCCCCATTTCCCCATCATGTCTCTCTATTCTCCCAGTATTTCCAATCATATGTCTCCAGTCCTCCAGTATCTCCCATCATATCTCCAGCCCCCTAGTATCCCCATCATGTCTCTCCAGCCCCCCAGTGCTTTCAATCATGTGTCTCCAGCCCCCCAGTTCCCCATCATGTCTTTCCATACCCCCAGTATTTGCAATTATGTCTCCAAATATACGCACAGAAACCATTGCCGATTGATTCACATACACAGACAACTGACTTGAGCTGACATGAGTCCCGCATGTGGGGCTAGAGGGGCAAGACTTAATGCAAATGAGCTGCACTCGGACTACTAATGTACAGTATCACATCACAGCTTGTGTCACTATTTCCAGTCATGTCTCTCCATCCCCTAGTATTTCCAATTATGTGTCTCCAGCCCCCCAGTATCCCCTTCATGTCTCTCTAGACCCCCAGTATTTTCAATCATGTGTCTACAGTCCCCCAGTTCCCTATCATGTCTCCACCCCCCAACTATTTCCAATCATGTCTCTCCATCAACCCAGTATTTCCATTCATATCTGTCCATCCCCCCTGTATTTTCAATCATGTGTCTCCAGCACCCCAGTATCCCCACCTTTATTTTCAATCATCTGTCTCCAGCCCCCCAGTATCCCCATTATGTCTCTCCAGACCCCCAGTATTTTCAACGTGTCTGCAGCCCCCAATATTCCCCATCATGTCTCTCCAGTCCCACTTCTATACATTACTTACCTTCCTCCTTCAGTCCTCTGCTCTCCTCTGCAGCAGACTCTGAAGTGAATGATGCTCATGTGACCTTAGTGTTAAACAGGAGGAGGACTAGAGATGCTGCAGAGAATGAGTGCTGCTGTTAAGCACTGTAAGGCCCTCTTACGATGTTTAACAGCGGCATTCATTTAAGGGGTCAGACCGGCACTGGGGAGCGGGGAGAATTGGCGCCTGGTGCCATCCTGCACCATGTCCACCTGCTTACCACATAGAGCCTTCCCCATAGTCTGATCCTAAGACTCCCTTCACCGAGGTCTTACCCTAAGACTCCCCTCCCCGCAGCCTAACCCTAAAACTCCCCATAGGCTCCTAACCCTTAAACTCCCCATAGACTCCCCTGTAACACTCACTTGTCCTGTGGGTCTGCGGCAGTGCGACGGGTCTGTGATGGCAGTTTCCGATCAGCATACTTACCCATTCATTAATACATTTTCTCATTAGCGCTTTTTTGAAATAGAGACAGCCGAAAATTAGCTTATTTTAGTGACTACATCCCCTTATCAATGAGGTCTAGGATTGTTGTTTTACACTTAAATTTATTAGTATATAATTGTCCTCTGCAATATACCTTTCTTAAAACGTAATGTTTACAAACAGAATTTCAAGTGTATCTATATTATTTTTTTTTTGCCCAACGGTTGATGTAAAAAAAAAAAAGAAACATAACAAAAAATTAAACAGTGTCAATTTTAGGGTGACCTGTGAACAGCACAAAGGCAGTATGAAATCTAATTAGAAACATTCTGACTTTTCTTTTGCAGCGGACCTCTATGGCTAATTCACATCTGTCAGTTTACCAGTGGACAAAGGTTGCATTTAGCTTCTCAGCAGAGGTATGTGAAAAGTGAAAAGTAATGTGCTTGCATCCACAGAGGGGCTGTAGAGAACACTATAATAGAACTTGATTGGAGTACTGCCTCTGATACTAAAAGCAATGTAAAAACTCCTCTCTCATTGTTATTGCTACATTTGTAAGCAGTGCTGGTAAAATTAGAATTGTCAGAACATGTTCATAATAAATGGCTGCATGATAACTCTGCTGCTGTTCTACAGTTCCTTTGTCTTTACTGTAAAGGCTAGAATTATTTTTATGTGTTAGGCTGCGAATACTGTACATACATTGCTTTGGATATTAAGATTAATTAAAATTTTAATTATGGCTATCCCACACATTTTTTTTGTAAAGTCTTGTAAAATAATAGCCTAATAATTTTAATAGGATATCCTCATATCTATCATTTTAAATTGAATTCCCCATTACCACCGAAACTACTGTAAGACACCAAAATAATTCTTTATCATATTACTATGATACTATGAAGAAGATCAAAACTCCCTATATAGAGAGGTGCTGCCATGATAGTTCAGAGTAGTCAATAGAATTCAAAACAAAACAAACCACACAGACATGGTCTAACGGGGACCATTTGAATGTGGCACTCATCTTCAAACTATTGAAATTAGTCAATTCCCAAACAAACAAGATACCATATTTATTTTACTTTTAAAATAACAAGTAAAGGTGAAATATCAAAACATTAATCAAATATGACCAAATGTGACAAATATGTGAATAATATACAATAACAGGAATAATTACATAATTTCTATAATTCCATTGTAGTACCAGGTATCTAAATACAAACAGCTATCCCTTGCACCCCCATTAGCGTCCTCACAGCCATTACTTCACCTGTTACAGGTAGTAACTATCCCTCCCTGATCTCTGAAAATTGGGTGAAGGTGGAGCAGTGAAATTGGTCATAAAAAAAGAAGCAGAGCGTCGGTGCACATGGAAGGAAGCTTGGAGTTCTGACTGGCTTTTTATCGGAGCTGTGTCCAGGTGAGTAATGGAGCTTGACATTTATATTGATCATTAGTCAATCATCAAGCCAACAGCTTAATTAGTAGCGTAGGACCTGAAGACAGTGTATGGAAATTGAAAAAGAGACATCAGGTTCAAGTATCACAAACAGTATCTTGGTTGATTAATTGACTAATTTCAATGGTTTAAAAATGAGTGTACCATTCAAATGGTTCCCAATAGATCATGTCTGTGTAGTTTAGTCTGTATTCATACTGCTATGATGCTGGTGAAGATTTTGGGTCCTAGAAAAAGACTTGAGACCGGATCCAGACCTCCACGTGCTTTCCGTGCGTGCGGGGGTCTGAAATTACGCGAGACAGAGAGGAGTGCACACCCCCTGTCACTCCCCTCTGTCGTGCGGGCTTTATGGCAGCTTACGCTGCCATAAGCCTGCCTTAAATGCGACGGGCGGATCAGTGGTCCGTACGACCGCTGATCCGCTACAGTGTGGGAGCCCCCCCCCACACTGTACACTTTACATGCTTCCCCCGCCCCCTATAGGGAGCTGAAGGGAAGCACAGCCCATTTGCGTTTGTTTAAACGCTAGGATAACTATAGTAATCCTAGCGTAAAATTAACATCTGGAGGGCGCATGCGTAAATCACCTGACGATCTTAAATCTGGATCCGGTCCTTGGATACAAGTATCTCCCCACAGATTCAAATTAATTGAAGAACAATTATTGGTAGTGTTAGTCAAGGTGGGGTAAATAGGTGGCAAAATATTTAAGGTGTTACAATAATAGAAGTTATATAATCAATGGGAGATTGAAAATGGTACAAACTAAGTAAACCCTGTTGTCCTCAAAATTGAACAATCATAGACTTGACCTTTGACCACAAAACATTAAGAATTAAAAATATATTTAAATAAAAAATGTACTGTTATTTGGTTATTATTAAAGATTAGATTTGTGACCCTTGAAAAAAAAGTATTTCTGTGTAACTTTGGGGATCCAATAATTAAAAAAGCAATAACCACATTCTTACCTTCTCACTAGAATTTTGCTCGACATACTCAAGAGATGCTAAAGTTTCACCCAACTGTTATGCTTATGGTAAATCTAATATACCTAATATACACTCATAATGACTACCCATAGAGAATTATTGGTCATTATTTATGACTGATTAAGGATCAAGACTTAAGTTCCCTTTAAGTACGATCGCATAGTGTAGTACTAGTAACTATAATGCAAGCCCCTGGCCACTCCCTTCGAACGCACGTAATTTAGCTGAATTGTGAGTTCCAAACCCTACCTTAACTTTTCCTTGCGTTTCTGCGGTCGTACGTATCGCCTTCTCGTACTAACTACCTACCCCAGAGCCCATACTGTACAATTTAAATGCTTCCCTCAGCCTACAATGCATACTTTCTGCTTGCGTAGGGATGACACGCCGCTTCATATGTAGTTACGAACAAGTTACATATGATCAGAGTTACGATGTGTAACATCGCATGCGCAGTATGTATAAACAGCCAAATGTACGCATGCAGCATGTCTGGATCTAACCCCATGTTTGGAAAATAATTGAAGGTTCTTTGATCGTAGAGAAGACAGAATAAATATATCTTTCATTTAGGAAATTCATGCTTATTTTATTTAATCCTTCTAATTTCTATCATTGACTTTGAAAACAATAGCCAAAATAAGAAACAAAAATGGATGGTTCCTATTGAGCTTTCTTAGCAACCCTGGATCAGATCAATGATGAAGAATTCTAGACAGCTATTTACAATGTTGCTAAATATCTACTAAACATCACTGTAAGATAAAACAGGGGCATCAAGAATACCAGCTTAAGACTTTACTCCACATATACCAGATCCAGAACTAATAACAACAGGAGACTTACTTTCGTTAGGTGCGTAAGTCAGCATGTAATGCGCATGCGCAGTACATGTAATTCCATATCATAACACAGCCGATCAATGCTACACAGTGAAATTCAACTTCCTCGAGCGGGGTCTGCACACACACACAGGACCTTATGCAGACTTAAGAATGAGCTTTAAATTAAGAGAGGAAAGTTGCACCTGGGCAAAACCATGTTGTTTTCAGGGGAGTTAAGTTAATTGTATTCTTTGCATGCAGGGATACACCTTTGAATTGCTTACTGCACATAGATAACGAACAGCTTTATATTACACTGTTATTTAGACTTGTGCTAGGAACCACCACCTCTCAACTCTAATACTGTTTACAACAGATAAAATATGACTCCCCTGCAATCCACATGGTTTAGCCCAGGAGTAACTTTCCACTCTTATTATCAAGCCTCTTCTTAAGTCTGAATCAGGCCCATTATGCGTAAGAGATATGCATGGTGGGTTGGCTTAGGCATGCTAATCATACAGATAGGGCTTGGCTAAGCCGTTATATCCAAATTAGTTTTCAGAAAAACTGATGTGATACAGAATCTGCACGTATATTAGGATCCAGTCAATAGTATACAATTTATCCTTCATCAAATATTTGAACCTACTTTCTAACATTCAGATGGATAACATGGTCAGATCATGTACACAGATATATGTCATTACCAGTTTCAATTGTAACCGCGACAAAGGCCACTTGGGTCTAAATGAGCTTCTAATACCCAGTCAATATCAAAGAACATCCAGTATTCAAACCATAGTTAGTAAATTACTTGAAAGAGTATTTGGAATAAAAACAAGACTCTTTAAATCTCTAAAATGATCATTCTATAAATATTCCTATTAATATTTTCAACTGGGTAATTTCTGTAAAGCATTTTGAGAGCCCTGTGTCTCATTGGACTCTCTTCATTATTACCCAGATCAAGACTAATAAAGGAGCTATCCTTCAAGTCAAATTGTAGAGATTAGATTAGAGACTAGAGCATTCTTAACTCCATAATCTCACAAAACTTAGATCCTTGAGCCAATGTACTGTAATAATTGATCCAAGCTAATTGATAATTATGTTATCAGTGTTAATTTTCTGAGAGTCCCACCAAACTCAACTAGACAGCCTTCTCTATTTTTGATCTTGAGGTGGCAATTGATGTAACTCCAGATGAGAAAATCCCTGCTCCACATGGTTTCATGATTTTAAAAACAAAAGTGGCACCTACTCTTTAAGCATTAAATGACATCTGAGTGATTTCACAGACTGATGTTTGAAGCACAACATCACAAAAGATTGTAGAGAACCAACTGAAGTGGCTCTCCTGTGTCACCCTTCATATTTGTCCTGTACGTAGAGACTTTTACTAGGGTTATACAAGCTAACACATGTTTTAATATGATCTGCCAATTGGACATGAAACATAAGTTATCCTTTTATTGGCCACCTTGAAAAACATACCTTGCTTACTAAAAAATAGAATTTTGTAAAAAAAAACAAAAAAACTCCAAAATAAACAACACTGTGTATCCAGAGTTTAAAATGGCAAATTTAGGACCAGTGCGTTCTGACATTGTCAGAAAGTGTGGCACATTTATTAACAGGTTTTTATATAGTTACATCTTGTGGATGTGTAATATCCTGTCTCGCCCCTAGTCTTGGACTTTTGGGTGCATCATGAACATTATCTTGACCTGGCTCTAGCGGCTGCTGTTGGACCCTTAATTAATTATCTTCCACCTGCTCAACCTGAACAAATAGGACTTCCTCTCAATGAGTAGTTTGCTGGTTATTTTTTGTTTTATTTTCCTGGTGTGTGTGTATGCTTCCTGATCTCCTGCCTGTTATCACCTTGTGCCATGCATACCAATTGCCTTCTGTCTGTATGTATTTATGTTCCTTGATTCCTTGCTTTTGGTTGTTTCTTGTATTCTTGCATACAGCCTGCTCTGTTGTCTTGACTTCTGTTTGTATTTATGTACGCTTGCATGTTTGTATTCTGTTTATCTCTGTACCTCAGCATCTAGTGTTTTCAGTTACTCCTGCTTTGTGTTAGTGCTCCCTCCGATTCCTGTTTGCATATGTATTCCAAAGTGTTTATAGTGTGTAGTTAATCTAGTTTTGTTCCCTGTGTTATTATTGTTATTCTTATTGTTACTCCTAGTGCACTCTTCACCAGTTGTTTTGTGTGAACTAATAAATACTTTTCTCTTTACTTCTGTCTGGTTATTTGTGCTAAGCTACATCTGGATCTACCTTCCAGGGATTGTGACTTGCTGGGTGTACCGTCGCACAAGCGTATCCCCACCATCAGTGACCCTAGTGAAGACCAGGTCCTAGTTAGATTTCACACCCTGAAAGTAACCTTGTAACAATAGTATCATCATTTTACATAGAACATAGAAACATAGAAAGTGATGGCAGATAAGAGCCACATGGCCCATCTAGTCTGCCCATTTGTTTATTGAAAACTATACTGACCCTAGACCCTATTTACCCTCAATTTGGTTTACAATTTAGGATACCCTTATATTTAACCCAAGCATGTTTAAATTGTTCTACTGTATTGGCCTCAACCACCTCAGATGGGAGAATATTCCACTTATCTATCACCCTTCAGTGAAGTAATTTTTCCGCACATTTCCTTTGAATCTACCACCCTCCAGTTTATATTCATGCCCTCGTGTTCTATTAC
>WWET01000079.1:856361-873331 GCA_011038615.1 Limnodynastes dumerilii | reverse complement strand
CAGTCCTTCTCAGGGATTCCCTTTTCTCACCATCAGGTTCCCTCAACACCTCATGCGCTACATTACCTGTTGAAGTGCTCTCCAGGCCTCCAAGTGCTGCATAGGAGTTATGTAAGGGCAGAGGCTGTGCAATGTAGCGCTTTACAATTTTAACTATCATTATAAAACAAGACCGAGTATTACAAACAGACTGGGTAGATAAGAGGACCCTGCCCGCAAGCTTACAATCTATAGGATAATAGATAGATACATAGGACCTGATTCAGAAATTGAAAATAAGAACTTAAAGTTACACCTGAGCTAAACCATGTTGATTTCAGGGGAGTCAAATTTCATTTGTTGCAACAGTATTATAGTTAAAAGGTGATGTTTCCCAGCTCAAGTCTAATTAGTAGTTTAAAAGTGAAGCTGATCAGGTATCTGTGTGCAATAAGTAAAAGCAAAGCATTCTCCCTGCATGCACAGAATAAAATTAACTTGACTCCCCCTGAAATCAACATGGCTTTGCCCAGGTGTAACTTTAAGTTATTATTTTCAGCCTCTGAATCAGGCCCATAGATACATAATAAGAAATGCTATATATATCGCACAATATACCAGCCAGGTTGTATGGTAAAACTAGATGTAGAGATTGAAAGGCAATGTGGTCCCCCAAGGGCCGGTATGTCAGACAGTAAGGAATAAGGGACTATTTAAAAATACTTGAGCCAAAATTAGATATCCAATAGATGTTCCAATATCCTAAAGTGGTTTGTGAAGATCCACCTTAAACCATGCTCCAATCATCGTAAATAGAAAGCAAAGGGGCTATAAATAACAATTTATTAATACACATAATAAAAATAAAAGTAAAACAAGTTAAAACAAAAGTCCTATAGTATAAGCAATTCCTTAACCCTAATGAGGAGCCCTGGCCAGAACCAGGAGAACCAGAACGGTGCAAGATGAAAAAGCCCGGTGAGACAGGAGTCACTGGAAGCAGGACTGCTGGAGGAAATTGCTATATCCAGTGCAGCCTACTATCTTCAGCAATCTTGCGACGTCCTGGTTCTCTTGCTGGGAGATGTAAATATAATATACATTTTTATATACTGTATATCTGTGAGGATACAGGTATCACTCAGACACAGAGTCATGGAAGTCAAACAGGTTTATTCTCCAGAATATAGGAATAAGAGTATCAAAGTCCACACAGAACGGCACACAGTAGCAGCTCCAGACAGGGATGAAATAAGGGGTAAGGGTTCCACAATAGATCTGTGGTGGAATATCACATTTTAGCTCAGTCTCTCCCTCATCTCCCAGAGTAGCCTGTTATATCACCCTCATAACCCCCCTGTGGAAATGGCCTGCACAGGGTCCTGATTGGTGGGCTCCTCACACTATCCAGACTCCCCTCTACCTCCCATAGTTGTACTACCTCAGTTGATCTCCTGCTTGGTCCAACTCCTGGCTGGTTGAGCTTACCAGTGGACAGTAGAGAGCAAATAAAAGGGACAATGCTGTCTTAACTCACTCAACTCTTGAGTGTCCCTGTGGAGGTAGAATTTAACTCTTGGGGCCAGATATACTAAGCTGCGGGTTTGGAAAAGTGGAGATGTTGCACATAACAACCAATCAGATTCTAGCTGACATTCTCTAGTATGTAATATCTAAATGAAATCTAGAATCTAAATGGTTGCTATAGGCAACATCTCCACTTTTCCAAACCCGCACCTTAGTAAACCTGGCCCTTGAAGTTCTTTTCCAGGGAGATGACACTGGTACTTACTGCATGACCTAATGACACACCTATGGCCACATCTAATACATAAAGTAACACAGCTACACATAACCATAAATATGACACAGTCACACAGCAGTGTTAGTAGCAGTACTGGGGGTAAAAATATGCAAGTTTGTGTAAATCATGTAATAGAAAGGGAAGTTGAATAGCAAAGGTTGTAAATACGGTTTACTTAGGGTAAGAGATTAATTTTTAAGGGAGCACTTGAAAGTTTGGAAAGTAGACAATAGTCTTAATGTGCAATGAAAGTTATTCTAGACAGTGGGTGCAGTTAGCATGTCCTGTAACTGGGAACTACACATTTTTAAGTCTTGAAGAGAAGTGAATATCCTGTAAAGATATAAGAGAAAGCTGTGATATATCATGAGATAACTGAAGACATGTATGCGGGTGCAGTGTTGTTGATGGCTTTGCAGTTTAGCAAAATTAATTTGTATTTGATTCTGTAAAATACAAGGAACGAATGTAGAGGCTGAATGTGGACTATCTTCTGAAGAGTGTTTTACAAGAAAAATCTATTTAACTACAGCTTGCAAAATAGGCTGAAGGGGAATCATTTTTATATTGTAAGAAGCTAACTGTTATAATCTATCTATCTATCTATCTATCTATCTATCTATCTATCTATCTATCTATCTATCTATCTATCTATCTATTTATTTATAGTAGTGCAGTTTATATTTAACAGTGATTAAATCATTGACCACTTTGTTCATTGCAATGTCTATGGAGTGTTTAGAAGACTGTGTAAGAAAAGGATAAGACAAGTGTAGGCAAGTCTCTTTAGCAGCTTTGAGGGGCATGGAAGCTGAGAAATAGGCTGATAATTTGAGAGAGTGTTGAGATCAGTTTTCTTGTTCATAACCGGAATGATCAGTGCACCATTAAATAAAGATGGGAAGGTATCAGTAGAGAGAGGAAGATTTTAGATCAGTGATGGCTAACCTTTTGAGTTCGGTGTGTCAAAATACGGAAAAAAATCTAGCTTACCTCGGGTGGCGTGTCACTTCTAGAAATATCCATAATTTTGTGATATTTGTAGCTCTAGTAAAGAAAGAGTTACATTTTTAAGTGCCTTTGGCACTTTTTGCCCCCTTTATTAGTTCCCAGCCTTTTCGCCCTTTTGTGTCCAGCCTTATTGTCCCCTTTTTTGTGCCCAGCCTTTTTGCCCTTTTGTGTCCTGCCTTATTGTCCCCTTTTTTGTGCCCAGCCTTTTTGCCCCCATTATTAGTGCCCAGCCTTTTAGTGCCCAGCCTTTTTGTGCCAAGCCTTTTTATGCCCAGCCTTTTGTGCCCAGGCCTAGCCTTTTTGCCCTTTTGTGCCCAGTCTTACTGTCACCTTATTGTGTCCAGCCTTTGTCACTTTTTGCCCCCTTTATTAGTTCCCAGCTTTTTTGCCCTTTTGTGCCCAGTCTTATTGTCCCCTTTTTGTGCCCAGCCTTTTTGCCCCTTTATTAGTGCCCAGCCTTTTTGCCCTTTTGTGCCCAGTCTTATTGTCCCCTTTATGTGCCCAGTCTTTTGTGCCCAGCCTTTTTGCCCTTTTGTGCCCAGTCTTATTGTCCCCTTATTGTGCCCAGCCTTTTTCCCTTTTGTGTCCAGCCTTTGGCACTTTTTGCCCCCTTTATTAGTTCCCAGCCTTTGCCCTTTTGTGCCCACCCTTATTGTCCCTTTTTTGTGCCCAGCCTTTTTGCCCCCTTTATTAGTTCCCAGCCTTTTTGCCCTTTTGTGCCCAGTCTTATTATCCCCTTATTGTGCCCAGCCTTTTTGTTCTTTTGTGCTCAGCCTTTGGCACTTTTTGCCCCCATTATTAGTTCCCAGCCTTTTTACCCTTTTGTGCACAGCCTTATTGTCCCCTTTTTGTGCCCAGTCTTTTGGCCCCTTTTATTAGTGCCCAGTCTTTTTTCCCTTTTGTGCCCAGTCTTGTTCTCTTATTATGCCCAGCCTTTTTGCCCTTTTGTGCCCAGTCTTATTGTCCCCTTATTGTGCCCAGCCTTTGGCACTTTTTGTCCCCTTTATTAGTTCCCAGCCTTTTTTCCCCTTTTGTGCCCAGACTTATTGTCCCCTTTTTTTGCCCAGCCCTTTTGCCCCCTTTTTAGTGCCCAGCCTTTTTGCCCCCTTTTTAGTGCCCAGCCTTTTTTTTAAATAATTTAAATTTAAAATAAACTTACCTCTGCTTTCTGCTCTCCTCTGCGGCACCTCTCTCTTCCTCCCACTGTTTACGCAACCTAGGTTACGCAACGTCACTCACTGTGTCCTAGGCTGCAGCATCTGATTGGATCATTTTGATCCAATCAGGTGCTGCAGGGGGAAGAAGCGGTATCAGCCATATCCCCTGCAGCTGATACCGCCTCTCCCCACCCCTTACCCCACTGATCGCCACCGCTGACCGCCGCCGACATCCGCTGCCGCAACAAGTAAAACCTATGACACTTATGGCATAGGTGACACGCAAAGACATTTTGACTGCGTGTCAGTCAAAATGTCTTGGCGTGTCACCTCTGACATGCGTGTCAAAGGTTCGCCATCACTGTTTTAGATTGTAGTTAAGTTTGAAATAAGCACAGAAGATAGACACTGACTGACTTTTTGTACATTTATAAGGAGGAGGATGAGAATTCCTGTCTGATTTAGTCCTTGCAAGATTTTTGGTAGTGATGGCAGTTGGTGGATTTTGTACTGGATCTCTTTTATTGTCACTTGCTAACATAAGCATAACTGAAAAGTGAAATTGATGTGATCAGACAATTTAAGCCAACAGCAATCAATTCAGGTGAATAAGGTCACCTACTATTTTAAGTTAGGAAGACAAAATGAGGACATTATCCTGCCTGATGTTATAGCCTAGCCATTTCAGGGCATTCTCAAGGTTTCATATAGAAAACAATAGGTTCAATTATTGATATGTGATAATTTATAGGATTAACAAAAATTTGAGCATTGCAGGATTTCTTGATTGTTTTTGTAGAAGTAATTGTAATATACATATAATAACAAAGAATGGCATTTCTACAGTATGATATAGATAATGTTTAAAATTATGAATGCTGTGACATTTAATGGGCAGTCCAGCTCCTTATCTGTATGTCAAACTGTTACTTAGTGTGATGCTTGAATAGGTAAATTATATGTTGAAAGCATATGTTGCTTTTGGTTGGTTGGTTTTGAAATATCAGAATGTCTTCATCCAATCTGAGCCAGAGGAAAGGAGAGCAGCAGATTCATTTCATTATAAGGAAGCAGTTAACAGATCAGTCTTTCTGAAGTGTGTTTTTCTTATGTGTGACTATTCACCAGTGGCAACAGTATATAGGCAGACAATCTCCCTCTTTCTACGATTATTTTCTACTTCGAAAGGTATATGTCTGAAATATGATGACTCTTCCATCCGCGTTGAGAGAAACTCTGCTCCCAGGGCTGGTGGCTACAGCATTTAGCCAGACGAACACAGGAATCAGTGAGTACATCTTTGAAAGGATACCTTGCTTTTTATTATATTTTCTAGTCATCTTTGCACGTTAACCTATTTTAGGGCTTTGCTCCTTACATATTTTCAGAAATGTAAAACTTGCCTTTCACTTATTTGCTATGTGTGACCTCTTTAACTCATGACTTGCCAGACAAAGGTAGAATTTTATAGTTGCCGTGACAGCCTACATATTAACTCTTGGAGGCCTGAGATCACAAGCAGTTTTTATATGACATTGTTATAGTTTATAGTTCTGCTTAATAGATTCTTTGTATGTCTAATTTTTCTGTTACAATGATCTTGAAATTTGTAGCATTGTACAATTTTTTGAGCACAGATACAGTATTATCCCCTTTATAAAGTATATAAATGTTTATGTTCTATTGTTATATATTATCAATTATAAAATTCTAAACTGCTGTTGAAACTGTGGTACTTGCATAGTTTAATTTATAATGTAGTACATTATAGTGCAAAAGATGTCAAGTTTAAAAGGACTACATTATCCTTTAGAGTATTCATTAGAGTATTTTTTTTATATTCTCTTGTACACAATGGACATATTGGAGAATTCACTAGAGTATTTTTTTTTATATTCTCTTCTACACAATGGACATAATCCAATTGCAGAATATTAAGCTGTCATTGATCATAAAATTGATAAATTAAACATAACAGATGTGATTCTTTAAACATCTCTCAAATTTGTCAATTGAACAGATTCAGTTAAAGTCAAGAAGAGCTGTTATCATGCAAAAAAAAAAAAATCATGCTCTTTTTTTTGCAGCGTTTCTAATTTGTATTGTGCTCCCTTTTCGTTCATGTTTGTATCTGTTTAGATTCAGATGACTTGCCTAATTGGAACGGTTTTGTTCTTTATTCTTTGAGAATAATGAAGATAAAGAGCATTGTGTAATTTGTGTTCTGTTACTTATTCGCAGATGTGTAATTGTCAGTACAACTAGGCACTCTTACTGCTGTTACCTCATGCTCTGGTATCAGATCCAGCAAAATGCATTTCCATGGTAACTGTTTAAAGAAGTTAAGCAGCGTGTGCTAAGCTTGTCTGAGAAAAAAATATAACTATAACATTATTTAAAAATATACACAGATAAATGTATGATAACCTTGACTTTTGTCAGTCCGTGTGGTTGGCTTTCTTGATTACAGTGCCTGACTTGTACACGGTAGACATTCTCCATTTTAGAAAATCACCAGCTGTTTATTCTTCAGTAAGGGTCCATAAAGTTGGTTTGGCTCTGGACAGTAAATTTAAGTTGTGGAAGAATGCAGTTGTGGTTTATAAAAATGACCATGTATAATGGCAGTAGCTAATGCACCTCATGTTTTTGATAAAAATGTGAAATACTTGATAGAATGGAAATGACTTTTGTGTAAAATCCCCTAAGATGAACAAAACTAACTGCTAGCATCTTTCTCATTCATCATTCTGTATTATACTTTCTGTACTAGTGCTTGAATGGACACATTTTACCTTTTAGTGTGCTGAACATAGGAAACCTCTATGTCAGACATGCCAGATGTGTATTTAGCATGCAATGTGTTCATTCACATGATGTGCATCAGAACTTAGACATTTTTATTCTTCAGCCAAACTCAAAAATGTAAATTTTATACAGTATGGAGCTCTAACAAGCCATTTTCTGACCTCCTAGATACACTTGTATTCCAGGATGTATTAAAAGCAATGATAAAAAAAAACATTTACTGGTTTAAACAGCATCTGAATTAATGTATGCAGACTAGTTTTTATCAAGCAGTATTATAAATCCAGCCTAAAATTTGTGCCACTTCTGTGATTTATTTGTAATGTGAATACCGGTACTTTATATGATAAATAAATTGGAGATGAGCAGTACAAATTGTGTGAAATCCAAAAAATATGAAGTTAGGGGTTCCATGACTGACCGAGGCGTTGGGTTCCTCCCACCAAACTCTGATCAATAATTGAGGCAAAACAGCATTTTTCTTAATTTGTATCTTAGATTTTATTTAAAACCAAATCTTTTGTTTTGGATTCTATATAAGATGATGTCAGCTGCCAGTTTAGTGCTGTTTATCTATCTATCTATCTATCTATCTATCTATCTATCTATCTATCTATCTATCTATCTCTATCTTTACTTGCAGACACCCTATTGAAGTTAATAATACAGTGTAGCAACACAGACAGATGCAAAGTACATGATTTTAGCACTTTTTAAAAAAATGTAGATTTAACAAATCCATACCCTATAGCAAAGCAAAACCTAAACATTAGATTATTTTTTTTTAAACCAAAACACAAGGAAGATTTAGAACCAAAACCAAAAAATGAAAACATGGGGTATCGGCGCCCATCTCTGACATAAATGGAACCATCCACTCAGTACTTGAATCTTTGAAGGGAAAGCTAGAGACATACATTTTAGAAATCCAATGCTGAGTTCTAGGGCTGTGATATAACATCACAGGATAGATAGTGTATTAGATAGGAGGGGGTATGTGGTTTACTTGTACACCACCCCAGCCTCATACGGAACCCTACGGGTTTGGGTCCCCGCTATTTTTGATAGGCCTGTTCTCTCCCAGCCAGTTTCAAACTGGCTAGGATATCGAATGCTTATGCCTCAATGAGGCATAGCAATTGATCCTCGGAGCATCGAACACGGTGCCCTGAAAGGTGTGGCTAAAAACTACCCCAACCCTTCCCCTAATTCTAACCCTAACCCTCCCCTTCCATTACCCTAACTCTAAGTCCCCCCTCCCTGCATTCTGACCCTAACCCTCCCCTTCTATGGCTATAACCCTAACCATCCCTTACTAAGCACCTAACCCTAAGCCCCCCCTAACACTAAAAGTCCCCAAATAGCTTACTCACCTCTCCAGAGCTGTCAGTGGCGGCTCCTGCGGGTCTGCAGTGGGTCCTGTAAAAATAAATGGGCAAGTATGCCGATCGGCACACTCACCTATTCATAAAAAACATTTTAAAAAGGATACCTATTCGAAATAGAGACAGCCGAAAAGTAACTCATAGCGGGTACTGCAACCGGAACCCTACACAGACCTTACCCACCTGTTATGCATAAAGGACTTTCATGTCACAATTTTAATAAGGGTTACAAAAAATGGCAAAATTCTAAGCAGACATTTTAACATTAAGAATTAATAACAATTAAAGAAATGATTACTAATTAAATGATAATAATTACTGAGATGATTTCCTGATTAGTCATTTTAAGAAAAATATATGCTAATTGGTAGCATAATGACTTAGTTCCACTAATTCTTATAAAGCATTTAGTTTCATATAGAGGGCTTGTTGGAGAATAAGGATTTCTGCCTATTTATAAACTCAAATTGTTATTGCCAATTATTTTAATTAGTACATTTTCCAACATTTAGAACATTTAGCACACTGAGTCCGATTCCGAGGTCAGTGTATGCCAGCTCACATAGCGTATCTCTGAGTGGGACCTATTTCAGAGCCCTGTTAGGATGTTATACAAAGACATTCCAAAGAGTCAGAACTCACTGCCAATTTACTGTGCACACGTTAATTCATAATAATTAATTAATTCTACATATAGTAGTAAAATTTAGATTTTTCTGGGTTTTTAATAACAATTAAAATTATTATTAGCAATTATTTTGTGACAGAGCTACTCGCATTAGTCAGAATCTTAATTTACAGTCAACAGTACACTGTGCTAGCCTGCAATTTTGCACTATGTCTGGGCTGCATTGCGATTAGCTGATGGGTGCTCATTCGCTACGTACCATAATTGCTCACAATCCAAAGGCACCGTTGTTTGCGTTTTTGGATTGCACACAGCACACCCCGCTTTGACAAACGCATCTAAGGCACGCACGAAGTGTGTGAAGTGGTGCTCAGATCTGGATCAAGTCCACTTTCTCTACACAGAAAGCAAATGTTTGGTCACAAAGGACCTGATTCACACTTAAGAGTAAAACTGCGAACTTACCTAAATAATATGCACGTGGAAAATACGTAATATCGATTCAGAGAAAAGAAATAAACTGATTAAGGTGTTTTAGGTGCTCTAAATTGCTTCTAATTCAAAGATACCTAACTAAATGCACTAATTAGTCTTTGGAAAAGTAATGTTTTTTTTAAAAACACAACATGAAATAAAAAAAATCATGACAATTTACAATACACACAAACGAATGCTGCATGAAGTTTGGAATAAAATACACTCTATAAAAAAAAGTTTTTTTTAACTCAAACAATCAATACAGTTTAAATATAAGTAAATATAAGTAAGTGTTTGCTCACAAAATGAAAAAGTAAATAAAATTTTTTTAAAAAAACCTTTACAAACTCAAGACAAATAATGTTAAACAATGTTAAAGTCTTGCACAAAATGTACAATCAGCATAAGATTAAATAAACAAACCTTTATTTGTTTCATTTAAAAATCAGTGTTATATAACATCTATATCAGTGCTTGTAGTTGCTGCTTCTTTTCCCCATGTACAACTAAACTCTAATATACTGTAGTTTCATATTTATAGCTAAAGCCTATGTTTGGTTACATTTTTTAAAATTATGATTCTGTTGCTTTTTGAACATCTGTTTTACTAATATATCTAAGAGAAATTATTGTTATTATTATTATTTATTTTATATGTATGCATTAATACATTAATTCAGTCATACTATGCTATACTATTAAAGTGTTAGTAAATTAATGCTGTTTACAATAATAAAAATAATGTAGACTCATTTAGAGTTAGATATTAAAACATAGAGCCCATTTTATAAAAACAAATAAAAAACCAACATTCCCCCATCCAAACTTGCATAGGAGCTAGTAGGGTTGCTGATTGCATTGATACTGAGCTATAAAGGTATATAAATCATACCTGTACTTGGATGCAGTCCTCTTCTTTAGTGATGGTGTTTTATATATTCTTGTCTTTTATGTATGTGCGGCAAATTCCTATACATGGAAAGAGGACAAGGGTGCGTATTCACAGATCCGTTTTTGAGTTTCGTGTGTATGTTTAGGATCAAATGAACTGCGCATGCGTAGTAACTTTATTTACGCTGTTTATGTTGAATTTACATGAAAGTGGGTGGGGGGGCATTTAAATGACCATTGAGGGCACGGTTAGTTAAATACGCACGCACATAAGTATTATACGCACTGAAATGCACACAAACAGTTAGAATTGCCCTATGGAGGTAGAAGTCACCGACAACATGGCCATGTGAGGGTAGTGTCGTGGGTGTTGCCTTGCTACGTGCGTGCGTTTAATTGCGTACTTTTACATAACAGATCAGTGAATACGGCCCAAGTTTATGAAACGAAGGAGCTCTCAAAGGAGAAGATCAGTGGGAGATCACCACAAACAATGGGAAAAGTGCTATCAGGAGAAGGAGATACGTCTTAACTACTAATTACAAGACAAATATCGGTGCCCCAGTAAGGCATAGAAAATTGTACGATGTTCATAGACTCATTCAAGAGCATCATACTACTCTAAGGTTTTTCCATAATATTTAATACACTGAATAGATGCCCTGTGACAAAGTAAAGTTTAGTATGAAGGGAACATAGGCATAATTGTAAATGATTGTAGCTGTGTTAACATCTCTTGAATATTTATTAGGTAACTACATTGACCAATTATTGCAAAGTAAGCTTTTGTTCAGGGGTCTTCAAAAAGATTTCTAGTGATGGCCTTATGTTCAAAAATAGGTAGCTGTGATTAAACATATGTGCCAGTGGTAGAATGCCAGCCTCATTCTTTTAACCTTACCTGTGCTACTGTCCATCCAGTCACCTGGATCTTTAACCCTGCTGTTTCTGCTCAGTTCTACTATACTCATGTATTATTCGGGTCAATATGACCCGTATCATAAAATGACACTTTTCATTCATATTCCAACAAGGGATATTATCCAAACTTTTATTAGAGTAAATAAACATTCAGATGAACAAACCAAAACAAACAAAAATTACAAACTTTTTTGTAAAGTTGTTTTAAATAGGTATTTACATAGCTATGATTTTTTTCCTCATATACATCTTCGTTATCAGAAGATTCCTCAAAATGCTAGAAGCTCAGCATCAGTCAAAGCAGCGGCATTTTAAGAAGTGAGGGGGCCCTTGTGCAGGATTTGTACATGCCCCCCCACCTTACCCGGAGACAGGACTGGACTGCTCCGATTTGTGGACCTCAAAAGGGGCAGAGCCTAACTCTGCTATAAACCCCACCCCTTTTTCAGCCCGCGAATAGGGACAGTCCCACCGCAGGGGAAGGGGGCTCATTCGGCATCTATTTCTTACCACCGGAAGATCTTAGAGGGAAGAAATAGATGCCCCTTCCCCTGCCAACCCTGGGTGCAGGATGCATGCCACAGGGCCCCCTGTTCCGAGGGGCCAGTGTGCACTGCACACCCTGCACCCATTATAGATATGCCTATGAGTTAAAGGTTTTCGTTTGGCCATAATGATATTGATCGTACACAGATCAATCTCCAATTAATATTAGTCATTCCAATCTGTGTATTTATAGCCAAATGAAAGAAGCAAAAGAAGACTTGGAAACACGATGTTCAGCATGAATATCTGACTCAACATGTGGATTTGCTGAGACTTGTTGAAACTTTGTGAATAAATGTGTGAAATGGTAAAAAGATGACATAATCTAAATGCAAACCAGTGAACTGCACTGTGAGGTAGATCCAGACCTACATACGACAGCGAAGTTACGCTAGCGTAATTTCGTCTGTTTGTACGTACTGCGCATGCACACGGCAGATGTTATGACACGTAACTCTGGTTGGCCGTAACATTGTAGTAACTACGTACGAAGGGGCATGACAAAAATACGCTAGCCGTATCCACGCTCCAACTACGCAATGGAGGCGGAGGGAGCATTTAAATCGTACAGTATGGGCTGGGTTAGACAGTTACGTCCATCAGGACGATACGTACGTGAGCGGTTACGCTTTGAAAAGTTAAGGTAGGGTTTGGTATGACGTAAATCAGCCAAAGTAGGTCCGTCCGATGGGAGTGCCTGGGGCAGTGCGTTGTACTTACTTGGATCCGGCCCTGTATTCCTAATTGACCCGAACAACAGTGAGCGCTCACTCACTAATATTTATTATCTGCTGTTTTAGCTCTTTGAGGGAATTGGTGGTATCCCTAGGTGGGTTTGAGCTTCTTGGTAGTTTTTTAGTTGCTTTATTTTATTTATTAGAGCGCCCTTGTCCTACATTAATATTATAGTACATTAGTACTAACTACACATAACTTGAAAAAAAAATTAAATTTTTTTGGGATCATAACAACTATTTGCCAAAAAAAAATCATAAAATATGGAAATCATAATTACATAAATAACAAGGGACACCAAAACAAATTTAGTTTTGGGTCAAATAGACCAGAATAGAACAGCAGGGTTAATGCTCAACACATCTACCTCATAAGTTTACCCATGAAATATTAGCTCCTAAATAATTGGTAATTTATGTTTTGGGTTATATGTGAAACTATGGTTAAGTTATGGTTATGTTAAGCAATAAATGTTTCTTGACTTTTCATGGATACTATCTACCAGATTAGTGGGTATTTACTTTTATTTGGTTTATTAATAGGTTGTTATATGCTTACTTATTCCAAATATGGTTCTTCCATATTTTGGTTCTTTAGTGCTAAATAGCCCATTAAACCTCATCTGTTGAGCCCATTAATTGCTGTTTTATTTGTCGTAGCAATAATGAATGGTTATTCCTCCAAGCTTCTACAACTGGGAAACAGAGCCCTAAAATGTGGACAGTCCCAACATTGTGACAGCTGCCGGAAAGGGACATTCTTAAAAAACCATAAAATTGTTTAAAAAAACATATATTGAAGATTATACAGCTGTAGAATCTACAGCTTACATACTTAAACATTTTAAGTAGTAATAAGGTTTAGTTAAATAACTAGTTATCATTAAGAAAGCATTTATTGCAATACAGTTTATAATCAGTGGCAGTGTTTTCAGTGCATAATAGAATTAACATTACAAATATTAACAGTGCCGTCATCAGGGGCGACAGCCGGGAGTTTAGTGCCAGGGGCAAAAAGGATAAATGGTGCCCCTTGACCCTGAATTCCAAGCCAAATTACCAAAAATAATAACTAACTGGTGCCCCCTTAAGCTTAGCGCCCTGGGCGGCCACCCCTATTGCACACCCCTAGTTAAGGCCCTAGCCCTTACATACAACTCTGATTTTCACACTGTCCCCACATAAAATATCTTAAGGTAGAGTCCTGCGCTCTTAACTCCTTATGAGCAAGGAGAGTGCTTCCACCTCACCCGTATGATCGCATTGGTGGCAGATTTCTGAATCCAGTCTCATAGTTTTTATCACAATTTTTCAAGCCTGCATCCATGTAAAAAAACTATTCTTATGATGTTACATTTTTGCTTGGTTCATAATTCAGTTGATATTTGAACAAAAATGGTACATACAGGTAAAAGTCTATATTTCTTGCACATTTCAGTTAACAAGCTCTTAGCTCCAGAGAGAGCAACAGTTTTGCATGGTCCCGATATGGTTCTGTGATTTAACAATCAGAGAATAGCTTTGTACTGGGGAATCTCAGTTTGGCTAATGGAGCTTTCTTCACGGCGTATGTGAACAGACATAAAAAAAAGATAGAATTAAAGTCCGCAAAGCATGTCAGAGAATCCCACTAGAGAGAAGTCATTTTAAAGTCCAATGTTATTGGAGGTTGTGAGCGGCAACAAATTAAATAGCACCGGAGATGACATCTAATTAAAAACTGTACCCCAAAATACTATTGTACACAGTATATAAAATGTGTTTGTCATGGGAAAAGCACAGAACTCTGCATGCCCCTACCTTTGCAGATAAACACAGCTGCATAAATAGAGAACAGAATGAAATATAGTCACAGAAGCAGAAATGGCATCATAGCAACCGGTTTCACCTCTGCACGCTCTGGAAGGGGTGTCTTACTGATGCTTGAAGTTAAAAAAATAGCTGTTCTTCCTAGCACAAAATATTTACTCTGGCTCTAAATATGTCAATAGTTTAAGTTAACATTGTTCCAGTCTGATAATAACTATAATATAAAATCAGTTATCAGTCTGAAATTTTGTTATAATTCAATTTTTGGAACAATTTTGCTTTTGCTATTACTAAAAGCACCATAATTGCCACAATCATTACAGCACTCAGTAACTTAATAGTGATTATTATTTTCTACTTTATCCATTTAATGTTATTTATATTTACTCTAGACAAGACTGTTATACTGAAGTCACATAGTTCAGACATGTCAGTGTTATCAGTCTTTATAATGTTTGCTGAGTGATTATATCATCTGCAATCAAGGAACCTTTACCCGTTTAATGTCTCTAGACTGGATCCAGACTTACAATAATTGGGCGTTTTTCTGGTCTCATTAAATGGAAATCACCACCATTTGGCAATCACACATGCACATGCATTGAGGGGGAAGGGCTATTGAAATTATACAGTAAGGGCAGGCTTAGACCCTTACTCCCTTTCCAGATTTTTGAGGCAGCTTTATTTTACATGGGGATGGTGCAGAAATCTTTAGGTAGGATCCTGCTAATGTAAACCTGTACAGGAGATGCTACAGTTGGAGGTCCTAACGCTACAATCAGAGGTCAAGATTCACTGTGTTATTTATCAACCGATTTAATTGGCATTTAGGAATATTTTCTGTAAGTATTTCTTATTATAGCATAAATTAATGCGCCACTTTTTGTAAGCAGTGAATGCAAGAGCGCCACACTCCAGTGACGAATCTGCATCCAGTCTTCCACTATGCGGGAGGGGAGAAGTGTGTATATTGTACAGTAAGGATGTGCAAAGTGTCCTCTCTGCTATCCAGACCTTTTTAAGGTAGGGGGACTGGATCGCAAGTATATACGAGTGAGAGCAGGCACCCCCTTGCTTGTACAGACGGCTGGATACGGCAGGGACCTGGCATCAGATCCCCGCTGATGTTGTATTCGGAGAGTAAGTCTGAGTCTGGCTCATTGGGGGGCTATTTAAACTTGGCAAATATGAGTAAGCTCCAGTGAGGCATGGACTGATGTGATTGGTTGCCTAAAAGATTGTAAAGCGTTATGTAAGATAATGGAGTGATGTAACAACCTGTTATAAAATAAACAAACAAATAAACAAAAAAATAAATAAATAAATCTGTCAGTACATAGATAGCCTAGAAAAATATATGTGACGTTTGTGCAGCTACTTCCATGTAGTGGCGGATTGGTAATAGGCCTTATTAGGAAGTTTCCCGGTAGGCCGGTGCACTAATGAGGCCACTTGGAGGCCGCCTCATATATTAATTATTTTTAAAAAAAACAAAAAAAACCTTCCCCTGCAGTTGTCCTTCTGATGAGCCGAGAGCCGTAGCTGCTTAGGGATCAGCTGTCTGTTGCTGTGTAGCGATGGCTGGGACCTGGACCACCCCCTAGCACCTAACAGCCAATCCCTAAGTAGCTGTGCTGCTCCCCTCAGAAGGATCCGCTGTGGGTACTGTACAGTGGCGGCCTCTCAGTCTTAAATGAAGCCCCGGGGGGAAGGAGCAGCACACCGGGCTGGAAATCTGGCTTATGTGCTGGTGCTATGACACAATGACCAGAGCTGGCATTAGGTCAGTGTAAGCACCTCTGAGGCCACGCTGTCTCCGGAATGTGTGTGAGCAGTGCTAATGGATTTGCTATTGACACATCAGGCCAATCAGATCAAGTGATCTGCCAGTCAGCCTACACGCCAGAGCCTGGAGGAGCTGGCTGCAGCATGAGAGAGAAGAGCCTGAGGAATGAAGAGAAAAAGAGAAGATCAAGAAGGAAAAGGAATAAAGGAAAGAATCAACAGCAGCAAATAGGTAAGTGAAGCCTATAGTGTAACTTTAATAAATGTTACTCAACCTTCCAATCCTTATCTATTTCACCCATTCAATGTAGGAAGCTTAATACTGGTCGCACATCTAGTCATTGCTCACACATACTATATCACATATGCTGGCAAACTGCACTCACTGGGATCTGTATACCACGTAAGACTTATTTATTACCTGTCTCCTTGTCTAGTTCTTTTTTTTATTTTCCCTTTGATTTACAACCACTTTTCCAACCACATGCCATGTGCAGTATGACGGCACTGTGTCAGGATTGGAATATTTAGGATGGAAATGACTGTAGCAATTTCATCTTCATTTGTGAATTCATTTTATTCTGTAATTTCAGCCCCAATTTTTTATTTATTTTTTTACAAACCATCCAAAAAGAGTTAATGTAGCCTCATGGTCAATGTTGATCTGTGTCTCCCTGATTGCAGGGTTTTTCCACTATGCTAAGTCCACACAGCAGCCATGTATTTATTTAGGGGCGCTCTTTCTTTTTTAGCGATTCTATTTTAAGGAGGGATAACAAAAAGTTTTGTTATATATGTTCAACATGGTTTCATGCACATTTTATGTTTTTATGTCCTACTACTTTACAATATCTATCTTAAGGATAAATGAAAAGGCACTCTGGATATTGAAAGATTATATTAAACAGCCTGGTAGCTGTTTATTGTGTTTAAGTTAAAGTCATGACTTCAGAAAATGCTATCCATCTCTCTCTCTCACTGTGTGTGTGTGTGTGTGTATGTGTGTGTGTGTGTGTGTGTGTATATATATATATA
>WWET01000079.1:820378-853828 GCA_011038615.1 Limnodynastes dumerilii | reverse complement strand
ACGTGTGGGAGGTGCTTCAGGAAGCGTGGGGTGAAATTTCTTCATTACCTCAACAAATTAACAGATAGAATGTCAAAGGTCTGCAATGCTGTAATTGCTGCAAAAGGAGCTTTCTTTGACGAAAGCAAAGTTTGAAGGATAAAATTATTATTTCAAATAAAAATCATTATTTCTAACCTTGACAAAGTCTTGACTATATGTTCTATTCATTTTGCAACTCATTTGATAAATAAAAGTATAGAGTATATATTATTATTTTTTTTATTTCTTCTTTTCTTCCTGTCTTCTATACCATTCTGTTAATGTACGCTACATAAGCATAAGCTTGGAGTGGCAGCAGAGAGGCACTAGCAACAATCCTGCCTAGGGCACCAAACTGATAAGGGCCAACTCTAACTATGTTTCTGTATATCCAAGAGCCAGGATTTTAGATGGAAGGCCTGCTTGTCTGAAATGCAGACTCTGGGAGATGCAGAGACATCGGTATCCCCGGATTTTCTGCACCCAGTGATACCTACTGTATGTCTCTGCATGCATCAGACAACAAGCTCTTGCCTCCCCAGTCACTCCACGTTATACCTACCACTAGAGGGAACAGTGGGGAAATAGGGGTATAGAGGGAACAGTGGGGGGAGAGAGAGGTATAGAGGGAACAGTGGGGAAGGCGGGGTATATAGGGAATAATTTGGAGAGGTGTGGCAATAAGGATGACTGGAGGCAGATGGGCAGGAAAAAATGACTGGAGGAATACAGGGACAGGAAAGAATGACTGGAGGAATACAGGGGCAATAAAGAATGACTGGAGGAATACAGGGGCAGGAAACGTTTGTATTGTGTGGCGATTACTAAGATTCAGTCTGTATTTTTTGGGGTAATTAGTTTAAAGGGATCTGATTTTCTATGGGGTGAAGATCAGTTTTTATAAGTGTTGTATCTGGGGTCTGATCCAGGGTCTGGTATTTAATCAGGGGTCAGATTGTACTAGGGGTTGCAAACTGGAAGATCTCAAATTTAGGTGTTAGATCTGTGGTCTAATGTTTCATTGAGATCAGATCTGGTTTATCATTTTAATGTAGTAATATCTGTGATCTAATAAGTTTTACATCTGGGGTCTAATTTTTTGTGAGATGATCAACCTGTTATAATAGTCAGTAAAAGATTCATTAATGCTATCTGTCTGGTATAAAGGTCACCAGGAAATCCTTTTCTGTTGGATTAGCCTTGCCTACCACCATATATGGATAGGGATAACTGTGATCATCCCGCTTACGTGCCTTTTGGCTCCGCCTACAGTTGATTTGGTCCTGCCTACATGAGGCCACTACCCTAAAAAAATTTCCAGGGCCACTTTAATTTCCCAATCCGCCCCTGCTTCCATGTAAATCATGCGTATTGTGTCCAGGGTTGCAAATTTTTGGAGAGCAAGCTTCATTCTACTTATTAAGTAAGCCATTTCTAGTTGTTTTTAACACTGGTATATTTATATTTATATTTATTGAATGCTGCAGCCTGTCAAGTATATTTAATTAATTTCCGAGTATAGCTAAATACAAAAAGTTGTCTGGAAGGAACACATAATATAATTTTTAGATAAAGAATAGAATAAAACTTGAAAGCCTTAGTGCCAATGGGCTGGATCTAGCCCCACGCCCGACAGGTCATTTATACACGCAAGGTGGATTACGATAGTAACACTAGCGTAGCTACATTCGTACAGAACTATTGTTCCGTATGACCCATTTGAGTACAAATGGGCTGTACTTCCCCTCTGCCCGCTAAAGTGGGCGGGGGGAAACATACAAAATGTACAGTGGGGGGGGCTCCCCCACTTGTGCGGATCACTGGTTGTACGGACCGCTGATCTGCACAATTGCATTAAGGTAGGCTTATGGCAGCGTAAGCTGCCATAAAGCCCACACGAGAGATGGTAGTGACAGTGGGCGTGCACTCCCCTCTCTCTCTCGGACAGAGAAACCCCCGGGTCTGGATCCGGTCCAATGTGAGGGAAGTTGTAGGATTAGGGGTGGAGGGGGGGGCATAGTTTCCCAGTTTCAGTGACAGCTAAGAAATGTTGTTGCGTTCATTGTCTGCCAGTAGAAGCAACAGTGGAAGCTGTCAGGTTAGAAGCTATGGAACAGATCCAGAATTAATAACAACAGCTGACTTTACGCATGCTGCATGTGTTAGTTAGAATTTCTGAGTGCACTGTACATGTGTGCGCCAGTTGTTATGCATCAGAACTCTGAACGTATAGAACCAGTTTCTGTATGTTCTGCGTTTCGTATGTTAATACGCAGTGTGGACGGGGGGATTTATATTGAGCAGTAAGTGTGAGTGTATAGTGCACTTAACTATGGATCAGGCCTTTGAGTGCCGCCCGCTCTTTATAAACAACCAGTCAGCTTAGCACTGTCCTCTGACAGCAATGGGGGTGGGGCTGTATCAGGGCAGAATAGCATGCGGTCAGTGTCTGGGGGAGGAATTGCTTGAAGCCAATCATTTTGCTCAGCTCACTAGTCCTGAAGAAGTAGATTTAATGAACAATATGTATCTTCCCTGTTATTTTTGTATTGTAATCTAGTTATTTTGTATTGTAGTTGACTGGAAATTGTGGCAGTAATAATATGTTTGAAGTGAACACCAAACATTCATAAAATACAAAAGTAGTTGTTTTAAAATGAGTAGCTGAAATCTAACAGATTTTGACAGATTCTAAGAGGTGATGTTTACTTACATTTTGTTAGATATCACAATAAAAGAGGATATAGTGTTTTAAAGAAAGAAATAAATGTAATTATGTGAGGAAAATGTATTATGTTTCTGAAAAGGAAGAGTGTAGCTGAATCCTACAGCAACAAAATGCTAACTCTCTTACCTAGTAAATTCTAGAAAGTATAATTGAGGTCTAATTGGTGGCTATGGACAACACCATTTTATCTTTTCGATCTAAATGTTCAAAGAGGACTTTGCCTTGCTGCAGATCTATGTACAAAACTGCTCTGAGCGCTCTGCAGTATATCTTCAAAGCTTTCAGAGCAGCATAGTACATAGTTATGCTGCAGCAGCTATTGCAGGGAGTAGTACAGACAGGGATCAGCCGAAGCCGCGCTGTGTGAAGCGTGGCTTCGGCTAATCTCTGTCCCTACTACTCCCTGTAATAGACGCTGCTGCATATCTATGTACTATGCTGCTGTGACAGCTTTGAAGGTATACTTCAGAGCGGTCAGAGCAGCTTTGCACATAGATATGCAGCAGCACCAAGAGCCCCACCCCCCCTATTCTGACAAGATTTTCGGGCCGTGTTCAGAAATCCGTTTTGGAATTCTGTGCGTATTTTTAGGATAGGATGAACTGCGCATGCGTAGTAACTTTATTTACGCTGTTTTCATTGAAGTTACGCACGGAAGTCCATTAGGCACGGATGTGTGAATTGCACTTGGGGACATACGTGCGGAGGGGCGTGGTTAAAATCTGTACGGACAAACTTACGTGAAAGTAGGTGTGGGGGGGCATTTAAACATTTCATGGCGCGGTTAGTTAGATATGCACGTATTTTGTATCTATGAAATAAGGGTAAGTAATAAAGGCGCTATGAGCTGCTGCACCCTACCCCCAGCTGGGGAGATCCACACTCCCTGAATGACTTCAATAGACAAAATAGAAAATGCTGGGAGAGTGTGCGCTGCTCCTAACCTAATGTGAATCTAAGGTATAATGTGTTGAGTGGAGAATAATAATTGCTTGAGAGTAGTATTGATAATAGTCGGAGTCAGATAGTCTTCTAATGAGATATATGTACACAAAATCTCTGTCCCTACTACTCGCTGTAATAGACGCTGCTGCATATCTATGTACTATGCTGCTGTGACAGCTTTGAAGGTATACTTCAGAGCTGTCAGAGCAGCTTTGCACATAGATATACAGCAGCACCAAGAGCCCTGCCCCCCCTCTTCTGACAAGATTATCGGGCCATATTCAGAAATCTGTTTTTGCGTGGAATTCCGTGCGTATTTTTAGGATAGGATGAACTGCGCATACATAGTAACTTTATTTACACTGTTTTCATTTAAGTTACGCACGGAAGTCCATTAGGCACGGATGTGTGAATTGCACTTGGGGACATATGTGCGGAGGGGCGTGGTTAAAATCCGTACGGACAAACTTACGTAAAAGTAGGTGTTGGGGGGCATTTAAATGACCATTTCATGACGCGGTTAGTTATATACGCACGTATTGAAATATTATGCGCACGTAAATGCACACATAGAGATAAGGGTGCCCTATGGCACTCGTAAGTAACCGTCAACCCTTCCGTGTGAGGGGTGTTGCCTTGCACTGTCCGTGAATATATTTGCGTACCTTTAAAAAGCGGATCTCTGAATATGGTCCATCGGTCCCAGCAGAGCAGGTGTATGTTGCAGATAACGGGACATTTCCCTAGCAGAAAATTGTTCCCTTTTATCGGGCCACCCCCTGCTGTGACCGATAATCGTCCTAGTGTATGGCCAGCTTAAGTCCACTACCATGTATGTACACTGACAGGAAATTTGGTAAACAAACAGATAATTCTCAGCTATTATATGTTACAGATATTTTGATCTGTCGATTTGCTTTTCAACATATTTGATCTTTTAGGTTCAGTAGATATCTGTTCACAACGGTGGAATATTTTAAAATGATTGAATAGAAATCTGTCCATCTGAGTCCCTAAAATATAGATATAGGCCTAGATCTAGACCCCCGCACGCTTTGGGGGTCCGTAGGTATGCGCACATAGAGGGGAGTACACGCCCCCTGCACTCCCCACTGACGGTAGTAAATCTGGACAATTGTCCAGATTCCTACCTTAAGTTTTTACGACTAGGTCTGCGGCCGTACGGGACTTCCCCCCGCCCCGCCCCCTAATTTACATGGCTATTCCCGCCTGTATGACATGAATACGACATCATAAATTAAGGGTCTACCCATTGGGGTAGATCCAGACCTAAGTGTATGTAGTTTGGTCGTTTTACGCTTCCCAAACACTACCTTAACTTTTCAAAGTGTAAGTATGTAATGGATTCACGTACGTACAGGCCTAACCTGGCCCATACTGTATGATTTAAATGCCTCCCTCCGCCTACCAAACGTGACTACGGGTGTCGTATGTATGAACCCTCCCCTTCGTTCGTAGTTACGCTGATGATACGTACGTTCAGAGTTACATGGTGTAACATCTACTGTGCGCATGCACAGTACATACTAATGGGCAATTTTACGTCAGCGGCTAGCGTATAATCGCTAGCATACATAGTTTAGTATCTGGCCCATTGGGCCTGATCAAGACCTACGCTGCCCAGCGGTAATATGTCGGACGTAAGTGTAAGATCGGGTGTCCGTAGTATCACCATGGTAACAGCTGAGAGGGCTTCCCTCGCCGTTACTACGCAAATGTTAGTGTAGGTAGGTGGGGGGAGATAGTTTAATGAGGGAGGGAGGGGTTTCCGTTAATACGCTCCTATCGCAGTGTTTTTTCCCTCGCTTATTCCGGTTGAAGTTAGGGTAGCCTTCAGCCGGCGTAAGCGAGAGAAAATATGCTGCGACAAGGGGGAGTGTCGGGGGAAGGTCATGCCGATACGCTGTGCTTTACTAAGCACAGCACATCGGCGTAGGTCTGGAACAGGCCCATGGTGAGTACTTACTATTGTATGTAACTTATTTACGTACAACAGTAAGTACGCACACGAAACATATGGTGTGCGCATGCGCAGATGTTCCCAGACAGGGGACTTACGTAAATGACTTGCATAAGTTCCCAGTTGTTCTTAAGTTAGGATCTAGGCCATAGATTGTAAGTTGTCTGTCATTAGTCATGTACTTTTTTTGAGAAATTAGGATCCAGACGTAGGAAAAGTAGTGTTTTCCAATAAAAAAAGAAAAAAAACACACACACACACACTGTTTGAGACCTGTAAATGCACACATCGGAACGCCAATATTGGAATGCATCTACATGATTCAGTGATTCAAGATTTTGGTTTTTTTTTTTTTATACCTGGGGCCAGATTTACTTACTGCGGGTTTGGAAAAGTGGAGATGTTGCCTATAGCAACCAATCAGATTCTAGATCTCTATTTCTTTTTACATACTAGAGAATGTCAGCTAAAATATGATTGGTTGCTATGGGCAACATCTCCACTTTTCCAAACCGCAGCTTAGTAAATCTGGCCCCTGGTCTCTGATGCCAAGGTGGGATTGAAGAGAGAAGGAATTTAAATTATACAGTAAGGGCATACCTTACCCCCACCACCTTATCCAGACTTCCGATACCTCCCAATTCTAAGTGAGGACAAATGGGAAATGTTTAGGTAGGAGTCAGATCTCGAAAGACAGAAGTTTGTGCAAGCGAGGGGAACTCCGAGAGCTGTGTCCTAACTCACCTTGCTCTAAAAGTGCCTCTCATTTCTTTTTGTTCAGCAATATGTGATTTGATAAAAAAGATATACTAACAGTGTATGTACACTGAGAGAAATAAAGGACCCATTGTATATTGTGCAGTATATAGAATAAAAACACTCACTTTCCATTACTTGTCTCAAGTAGATGTAAGATCATATCATCCAAGGCTTATGGATGACCCTCTTATTGGTCCCCTGGGGTTAGACAGGAAAAATAAATACAGATTTAGGACTGGATCCTGACCTCTGTTTGACACCCAATTTAAGTCGTGTGTCTGGATGGAAGTATGTATGTGCCTGTCAGATGTTCCGCAATGTATCTGCAGGTCGGTTAGTTTTGTACGCCTGGAGATCTGTTCAACAAGGTGCTGATCCCCTCCTCCTGCCTAAGCTCCCAAGGAGCATTTCAATTGTGCAGTCTGGATGGGATTTACTACTTGCATGCAGATCAGTGGTAATACGGACTGCTGATCCACATGAGTGACTTAAGGCTGCCTTATGGCAGTGTAATCCTGTCTGCAGAAGAGAGAGGAGTGATAGGGAAGATTACCCACCTCTTCCGTGTGAATTGACAGACCTCTGTGCAGGCCATTATCCAGTCCATAGTGTATTAACATTTTATATTTAAACAGCACACATATCAGTGGCAAACACAGGATTTTGAAAGGGGGGTTTCCAATGCGTGTAATACATGTGGGGGATATTAGCATACCTCCCAACATTTAGGAGCCTGAAAATGGGACAAATAAGCTACACCCCCCGTCTCGGCCAAGCTCTGCACCTGTCCCACCCCCATTGTCATGTCGCAATAATGTAATTAGTCATTTAAAAAAGCAAAAACAACCTGAACCAATGTAGCCCACTTATCAGGACAAACTGGAAGGCAGTCGGGACAGTTAAGCAAAATCAGGACTGTACCGCTGGAATCGGGACAGTTGTGAGGTATGTATTAGGGTCTGGACATGGCATAAATCCCACATAAAACTAAAATTAGTCCTGAATAGAAGTGCACATACCCCCGGCAGATATTACGCAGCAAATCTCCCATTGTACAGAATTGAGTCCTGTCCAGGGAAGGCCTTCCCCTCCACTCGCCAAAAGGTACGCAAGGTGGGAGGGGGGAATTATGTTAATCCTACAGTATAGCCATGTGTAACATCTTCTGTGCGAATCCCCTTGTAGTACACGCATGAAGGTCTGAATATGGCCCTCATGATAGCTAGCGTATTTTCACCTCAGGTTCAATCTCATATGCGTTATTTAATGTAATTGTGTTGTGGAAATGTGTTTAATAACCCTATTTATAGTTCTGGGTCACAGATAATTGCAAATGGAATGGTTCAAAGTTGATAATTATATCAAATAGAAAGTTACTTGCTAGTTAAATCTATCTGCATATTTTATTTACTGCAGTGTTTGCAACCATGTCTGAATGTCTGAACATTGAATATATTTAATAAAGGACATTGGGGTAGATCCAGAACTACGTGTGTGCGTACGTATTTTCGCGGTGCGTATTTTCGTACACGTAAGGTCGCTACACTCCCCACAGCACACGCCTTGCACGGACGTATTTTCTCAAATTACGCGACCCAAACCCTACCTTAACTTTTCCTAACGTAACAGCATACGTCCGCTAACGGGCGTACAGACTACGCGAACGTACGCAGCTTAGCACGCCCATACTGTACACTTTAAATACCACCCCCCGCCTACTTCACGTAAAACGCACGTATTGTTCACTAACGTAAATTTGGCACGCCCACACGTAAGTATTTACGTGTGAAATACGTGAATCACCCATACGTTCTAAAATACGCTACGTAAATGTGCGTATTTTCTGTGGTGCGCATGCGCAGTGCGTACAAATCTGCGCATTTACGTCTCCGCCACACGTAAATTCGCGGAAATGCGTAGTTCTGGATCTGCCCCATTGTCTTGTCTATCAATATCACAATATGATTGGCACCTTTCCAACACAAGATGAGACATGGGACAATTTTAACAAATAATGATTATTATTAAGGCAAGTAAATCTTGAAAACATACAGTAATAGAGTTCTAAAGTACACAGCTATCTTGTTTTATTACCATCTCTGTGGTGGGTAGATGCTGAGAAAAGAAACAAAGGCAAAATAAGAGATTTGGTGTTTTGCACATAATAAGCTTCATTTAGAGAGCAGATTAAATTGAGTTAGAAAATGCAATATTAGAAAAACATATTGCTCTGTGGGGAGGGAATGTTTTACGTGTGCAGACAAATTTACAACAGTATGTGTTCAAGTAAAAGCACAATATAAAGGTAAATCTGCCCAGTAATTGTATTTGCATGTCTGACATATTATGACTTTTTTTCATGAACTACATTCTACCCTTTTGCCAAATTTCCCTCTCTAATGCCCTGGTTCAGGTTTCCTTCCCTTACTCTAATGCCCAGGTTCCCTTCCCTTACTCTAATGCCCAGGTTCAGTTCCTTTACTCAAATGCCCAGCTTCCCATCCCTTACTCCCTTCCCCACACCCTCCAACATGACCTATTCCATTAGGTACAAAATACTCTGCTCTTCAGTTTCCAACTGTTAGTAACTATGGTAACCTCCTTTGTTGAAGAGACAAATAGCTTTTAAATATCAGTTAAGTAAGTTAAAAAAGGTGAGTGACAGTTTGAAGCTCAGGTGCGAAATATATTGTACCTAATGTAATGGATCATCTTGGAGGGTCTGTTTCGCTTACTCGAATGCCCAGCTTCCCTTCCCTTGGGAAGGGGTGAGGGGAGGCAGCAGATGAAACTATGTCAAGGGGTCCTTAAGAAGATAGTTAGACATTTTGAAGGTTCTATTTCACCTTCTTTGTGGTCCCATTGTCAAGTTTCAATTCATGCAATGTGTCTGTATAGTTATAAGAACAATTCACACAGCATCACTGATGCAATCACTGTACAACCCGGGATGCAATAACCCAAGTTATTGCTGAGACTTTAAGGTGAAATTAAAAAAAAACAAAAAACGGGTCGGTCCCTAAAACACTCCAGTGTAGACTGGGAAATTTTGGGTCCCGGGTCTGCCCTGACATTATGAAGGGGCTGTGCGAGGCTCCCAGAGAGGGACTTGTTTACTGTTGCATAGCAACAATAAACAAATCCCTCCAATCAGGTGTATATTAGGTGAGATGTAACACTGTTAACACTATAATTGATAGCTACAATATATGATATAATAATGGGTATCAGTAGTGTGGTGTCAGGTGTCAATTCTGCAGAGAAGAAACTACATACACTATTGTAATGAATTTCAATATCTTTACTGTGAGCAATCAGTAAAATGTTAACGTACCGAACCTTGTATTCACTTAATGCAAGTACAATAATCTTTTTCTTCAAGATACAATATAATATAAATCAGCTTCACAATAAAAACATTACAATATTTTACAATTTTCCAGTTATGTGAAACAACCTTACCATATGGAATACTTTACACTATTACAGGTTGTAAATACACTATTCCCCCAAATATACAATTATATTAAGACAAGTAATAACTAAGTTTCAAAAGTTGCTCAATAACTTCTTTTATATATAAATACAAAGTTTTAGTGAATTATTACATGAGGACTAAGTAACACCATAAAATGTTGTATTAAAATATTAATTACTTCACCTATGTACTTTAATTTCCTAACATATGAATTCTTTAGATTACAGAACTATAATATCCACTAAATAACTTAGTAATTTCTCCTTAGTATAAATAAGAATTACTTCTTCCCCCTATCACGATCTAACTAATAATTCTCCCCACTTACAATCCTATCACATTTCTTTTCCCACCATTAATGAATACTTAAGTCTTATCTCTCTAAAAAAACTCCACAGTCTTTCCTCCTCTATGCAGCTCTGTACAAGAGTCTATGCACCAAACACATTCACTTTCTGTTTACAGTCCCAAACCTCTTTACAGTTCTTGCAACTCAATTTCCTTTCTGATATAGTTCCTATTAACTCTCTCTCTCAATAAGTTACCTTGTACTGTCGTTAAACTTCTATCAGCCACACTGACTCCTTTCTTGAACTCCTGTTCTCTTCAGTTCATACACTTGACACTTGCATGCACCTGCTATTACCTTCAATCTGACTTCAAATCCTTCTTTATCACCTCCAATTCCCTGCTTGCCACCTTCAATCCTCAATTGTCACCTCCGTTCAGCTGTGGCCTCTCCCGTCTCCTCACTCAGCTTCCCTACTCCACTGATCACCCGCTGACACTTGTAATAACCTCCTGTCACCTCCGACCAGCTGCGACCTCTCCCGTCTCTTCACTCAGCTCCCCTACTCCACCGATCACCCGCTGACACTTGCGATAATCTTCTGTCACCTCCGTCCAGCTGCGGCCTCTCCCGTCTCTCCACTCAGCTTCCCTGCTCCACCGATCACCCTCTGGCACTTACGATAACCTCCTGTCACCTCCAACCTGCTGCGACCTTTCCCGTCTCTTCACTCAGCTTTCTTGCTCCTCCGTTCACCCGTTGACACTTGTAATAACCTCCTGTCACCTTTGTTCAGTCGCACTCTCTCCCGACTTCTTTCTCCGCTTTCCTGCTTGTCAAATCTCCCACTGTCTCTCTTAATCACACACTGATACATCCGATTCCCTGCTTGTCACTTGTGTCCTCACTCTCTCTCATTCACTTTCCTGTTCCTTTCCGATAATACACTGTTACCTCCGTTCACTTGCAATCGCTTATATGCACCTTCAAACACCTTCAGACTCCACTTACACACAACTGTTCTTTTTAATCCTCTTTCCGATATTTCACAGGCTTTTCTCCCAATCTCTTCACTCTATATCCACCACAAGTTTGTGGGTTTCCGGATGAATTTTCCCTTTTCCGTCACCTCAGCCGTCTATATTCTCTTTCTCATTTGAATTTCCACCACTTTCTTTCAATAATCCAAGACCATATGCAACTACTCTGGCTCTGCTCACAAGCGCTTTCCTTCCTTCACATTCTCCCCTCAGCCTCCAACTACCTCAAAATCCCGCTTAACTGTTTCTTTTTCACTTAGCCTCGCGCCAGTCCTCGAAACTTCCAGAGTGTCCGCGTGCCTTCTGCTTTCCCGCGTCCCTATCAGCTGCTAGACACTTAACAACCTGCTGCATCACATAATCCCATCCAACCACCAGATAATAGGGATCCCTGTAATAGGGTATTACAGAGACCCGTGTTAAAATCACCACCAGACACAGGAAAAATCCTTCTTTATTCCCGTGTCCCGGGTCATTAAACCAGGAACCAGGACCTCTGTACCTTTCAGATCACCACCAAATACCTGGGTTTTTGAAAGGGGGTATGATATACAGATCTGTTTCTAAATACAGTGTAGTTTAAAAAAAAACAAAAAACTAACAAAATGTAACCAGCAGATAATCAAAAAGCTTACTTAATCTTATATCAATATATTTTTAAAAGTTATTATACCTTAAAATACAGACTAAGGATCTAGAATAACATCCTTGATTTTTGTACAGCCATGGGATGTAAATAATTTACCTGAAATTCGTAGCTAGAATGTAAATATATATTTTAACTGTAATATTTACTTAATTACAATATGTATTAGATATCCAACTTTGTGGGAGTCATCCATATAATTGTTGTTGTTAGTGACCCAAGAACCTGGTTTTAAGATGGACACACCTAACAAGCATTGGCTAGTACACATCTGTGGATTAATGGATTTGCAGTGTGTATAAAATTAATATAGTCCCATTTAAAAATAATCTACAGATTAAAAAATGAGCACAAGATCCTAGCTATAAGACTCACAGTGTTCAAAATTGTACTTCCATTTCCACCTTTGACTTAAATTCTTTGGATTGTACAGCAAGTAGACTTTATGCAACTTTAGACAAGAAATAGTAAGATTAAAATAAGATGAAGACATCTGTTATATTGTAAATAAAGAGAAAAAAATATCTAAAATGTGCCCTCTGTCCTTTTTGTAACAGTGGCAAACGCAGGATTTTGAAAGGGGGGTTTCCAATATGTGTAATACATGTCATAGCATATCTCCCAACATTTTGGAGCCTGAAAACGTGACAAATAAGCTCCGCCCCGTTCTAGCTCTGCTCCTGCCCCGCCCCCACTGTAAGCGTCTGTGTTACGGAATTAGACTGTAATGCAGCAGAGGTTGAAGTACTGTTTAAAATTGTAAAGCTCTAATTAAGATGATGTTAAAAAAAAACATATGTAATATGATAATACTGATAATATGGTCGTACCATCTGACTGACAAAATATCTAAGACGTCCATTTGTCTTTGTGAAAGCAGGAAGTTTATCATGTAGATTTAAAAATAATAAGAATAAAATAAATATACATTAAGGAATTGCATTATTATTGTCTTTAACAAGTCCTGTTTTTGATATTTTTAAGTAATTTATAATTTACTTCTTTTACACATTAAAATAGTAGTTTTATATTGCAGGAACAGATCTAATAGCAATAGCAGTATACAATGCATTAGTGGAGCACATTACACAATGTATAGATGTAATAGCAATAGCAGTATACAATGCATTAGTAGAGCACATTACACAATGTACAGATGTAATAGCAATATACAATGCATTAGTAGAGCACATTACACAATGTACAGATGTAATAGCAATAGCAGTATACAATGCATTAGTAGAGCACAAGCACATTACACAATGTACAGATGTAAAAGTATTAGCAGTATACAATGCATTAGTAGAGCACAAGCACATTACACAATGTACAGATGTAAAAGTATTAGCAGTATACAATGCATTAGTAGAGCACAAGCACATTACACAATGTACAGATGTAAAAGTATTAGCCAGACAGATAGACAGATAGACAGATAGACAGATAGACAGATAGATAGATAGATAGATAGATAGATAGATAGATAGATAGATAGATAGATAGATAGATAGATAGATAGATAGCAATATATCAGTTGATAGTATTGTTTACAAAGTCAGACTTTCATCTGGTTCTAAGAATTGTTAAAAAACACTACTAGACACACTATTAGATGTTGTTTACAGGTACCTTCTATGACATCTTAATCTACCACAGGTATTGTAATTTAGTTTTCTTTCTTTGTCATTATAAAGGAATAACAACTATACATGTTATCATTATAAATATATATTATTAACTATGCTTGAAAAAGTGATAGAAGCTGTAGTAAATGTATCAGAATGGAGTTTTGAGCAACACTGTAATGATATTGTTCTTAGAAAGAGTAATTTAGTTAGCAGCAGAGCTAATTAGCAGTAGTTATAGTTTACAAACTGTATAGATAAAATACACTCATAGTAATAACAGTATTTATTAATAAAATGGCATTCTCAGATATACTTAGAACTCCACTTATCATTCTTGAATGTGTCTAAGAGTAGGTAGATACTTGCATCCTGGGAGTGCAGAGGCTGAGAGATCTTTCTCTTTGTCCTAGTGTATGTGTGTGGGTTCCATGTGTATGTTCCTGGAAATGTATATACATATTCTATGGAAATTACCTGCTGTTGTCACTTTAGTTTATAGCGTTATTAAATGACTGAACTTTGTCATCTTGATTGGAAATATATTTGGGATATACTGTATGTTCTTATGATACTGTATCTAGCATCTGTGGAACTTTGCTTGTTACCCAAGCAGAAGTGCGAAGGTCCCCAATTTTAACAGTCTAAATGATTGGTACAGCTGGGATTAGTGACCACATGTTGGTATACTTTAGCATACCCTCCAACTGTACTTATTTAGCAGGTACAGTACCGGTTTTTAATGGTCTGTACCGGCTAAAAGGGCTCCTGTACCGGATTCTTACCCCAGCTGTTCCCTCCCCCCTATACTCCTTTTCCAGCCCTTCTGCATCTGATCACTATAGTAGAGCTGCAGGGACAGACTCCTACAGCTCTGTTATAGTGACAAGACCCTCTCCTGTGAGTGCTTAGCACATATGATAAGGTGTAAATGAGATTTTACACCTTATCATACATGCAAATGAAAGCAGATTAAAGCCCCGCCCATTCACAGGACAAGCCACGCCCCTAAGTGTACCGATTTTCTATTATAAAATGTTGGAGGGTATGTTTTAGGGGCATCAACTTAGTAAGAACATAGAGAGAATCTCACTAGTTATCGTTACTAAGCCCAAGTGCTATCATAAGGCAGCTGTCTAGGTAACCAGGTCAGGGGTTGCCAAAACAGACTGGAAATGTTTCTCCAATTCTGGATCACTTTGTACAGACTTGGAAATTAAGGTGAGTATCAGGTTGTGTGTTCTACAGTTGCTGTTTAGCTTAAAATTCAAGTTGGCAATAGTTGATCTGCTGTGCAGTGAATGAGCAGGTTCATATTTCTCTCTATGTAGCAGGAGAGAGACAGGGTCTGTTCACTTAATTATTGTAAACACAGCCTGTGTGTGATGTGCTGCTTGGGAGGAAGTTTGGCTATTGAGAAATCTGAGTGAGCATTAACTGGGATAGAGATATTGGTCTAGTGTAACCTGGGGTGAAAGGTTAATTGAGTGTAGTTAAATTAGTGTGAGCTAAGGGGAGGGTTTACTTAGTGTTAACTGGTAACTGGATGTGTAGTTATAAGAACAATTCACACAGAATAACTGATGCTAGAGCACAGGGTTAAATTAAAGTGAACTAGGTTAGGGAATTAGTTAGAGTGAAGCGCTGACGCCCATGTTTTGGTTTTGGTTTTGGATCTGTATTCACTTTACTGTTTTGGGTTTGTCAAAAAAAATTAAAATCAAATGGTTTGGTTTTAGTTTTGGATCTGTATTTTTTGTAAAATCACTAAAACCATGTAATTTTAATGTTTTTTTGCTCTTACAGCATTAATAACACTAATAACATTCATTTTCAGTCATTCCCAGTCAAATTGAACCCTTCCAGCTCACAACATTATTATCTGGACACATCATGACATGCAATGAAGCAGATAGCATATTTTCCCAAAGAGGATCCATGTACTGGTCTTTCAGTTCCTTCAGTATTTTGCTGGTAGATATCACTATGACAGCAGAGGTTGTGTTATAAGTCCAGGCTCCTCTTGCTACAACTTTCATGCAAGAATATCTCCTCATCTTAGTCTTGCCACAGAAGGAATGGCATGCTAGCTGATCTCAATCTTCTTGACCATCTTCTTTAGGGAAGCATAAGTACGCATTGGCGTATCTCAGAACAGGGGGCCCCGTGGCACCCATTATGTCTCTCTTTTATTTCATTTTCTGTGGGTGGGGGAGGAGTGCCACTTGGTGGAAAAGGGTTTTGTGTGTGTTTGTGTGTGTGGCTCAGGGGTGTCACAGGGGTAGGGTAAAGGTGCTGCTGGGGGAAGGTCGGGTGTGCAGCATGGAGGTGATGGAGGCCTTAAGAGATGAAGGGGGCCCATGTACAAATTCTGCACAAGGACCTCCTCACTTCTTAAAATGCCCCTGCCAGTACGGGTCATATACTTACCCTTAATGATAACCTTTTTATACGCTTTGCCATCTTCTTCAGGACCCGAGCGTAAAGGGCTTATTTTATGTTTGAAATAGGCATTAAAAATGATTCTCATCCTTTTGGCTTAGATAAAGTATAATATATGTTCTTGTATGTACATTGTGCGTGTCAACTGCCCTTAAAAATGTAATGAGGCTAATCACGTACTACCACTAATTGATGCCAACTGATGATGTGTCCTTTAATGGACTCTTTTCATACCCAAATCGTAAAATGAAATATGGCATTATTAACACCAACAAAATGGAGGCATTTGTTATAACACTTCCATTGTGATAGGACCAGAGGAGACCTTGATATGGGACAGAGAGGCTCCAGGGGAGTGAAACGCACAGAAGGTGCCCAAGGATTTTGCAAACCGTATGTGTTACAAAATGAACTAGATTTAATTTCTGCTGCTTGAATGAGAGATTGAATGACAGAAATCAATAATTTTAATCAATAGCAAACAGTACTTTTTTTTTAACTTATTTTTATTAGAGTATGAGTACAAACAATTAGTGTAAGATTAACATTTTTTGAATGACATGCTTTGATTTCTCTAATAAGGTTTAACAAAGATTAACAATCATTTATTATACATTTACAGGAATACACAGGTAACAGACATTACATTAGTTCTTAAACAAAGGATCTTTCCAATATGGCTGCTAACACATCACATGGCATTTCACATTATCTAGCAGACAGATATAATCAATTTAAGGGTGTTTAAATAAGAATGAGTTTGAAATACAGAGTTAACATTAGGTCACTAGAGCACATTATGTTAGATTAAGCTAGAATGAAGTTATAGAAGATAATAGAAATAGGATACCCTGATATGCTGCATATATATCTATACTCACCAACCCATATGAATTAGGTGAGCCATCTTGGCTCCTTCATCTCTGGTAGCACTCTCATTCCACTCAGCACTGATTCCACTCTGAGACTAAAAAGTTACATTTGTCTTTTCATAACAACTTCCCTGATCTATGATTGGATAATCTCTAACATCTCTGATTGGGCCAGGAATGGGGGAAGGATGCCTTCTCCTGATCAAAGGAAGTCCCTGCTAATTACCATATCAATAGTTAACTCTGCCTTTTGTCTAAGATTCAGATAACAGAAGCCTAACAGATTGGTATAGCATATATGACATATATTATTACATATATTATATTATTATATTATTATTCCGGTTTTCACAGGCCACTCTCTGGTAGTACCCAAAGACTACCACAACTTTTGAAATAATAATATTATATTGGGGGAAGGAAGCCTTCTCCTGATCAAAGGAAGTCCCTGCTAATTACCATATCAATAGTTAACTGTGTTTTTGTCTAAGATTCAGATAACAGAAGCCTAACAGATTGGTATAACATATATATGACATATATTATTACATATATTATATTATTATATTATTATATTATTATATTATTATTCCGGTTTCCACATTAGTCAAAAATAACAAATACAGCTATGTGAGATTACAAATCAAGACAGGCAGGAAACATATATAAACATTCACAAGTGACATTATGATACAAAGAAATTATCGGTGATACATTAGTTCAATATTGAACATGTCCTCAGGCTTTGGTGTAGGCTACATTTGTGTCTAATTTGTGACAAGTTTATGGTCATACACAGGGCTCGAAGTGAGGGTATACGGGGTATGTCATACCGTCACTTCTCCCACTGATTTCATTGAAAAGCTTTAAATCTCCATTAACTTCTATAATTTTTATATTTTCATATCGCCACTTCTAAATGTCCATACCGTCACTTCTAACTTTCCAGTTCGACCACTGGTCATACATCAACTAAGTGGATCAGTGGATCTGAGAGGTAAACAACAAAAGGAGAACTCTGAAAGCGCTAGGTAAGAGATAAATAAAGCTGATTATGGGCCATATTCACACCTAAGAGTGAGTTAGGTGCTGATAGAACCGCCCCTAACCACCCCCCGTTTTTAGGCGCCTAACACTCTTAACTGTGAATCAAGTCCTCAGTCTCTATCCCCTAACTAGCCTTCCTTATACTTAACTCTTGTTACTATGGGCCTGATCCAGACCTACGCCCGCAAGCGATCGTACGCCGTTCGGGAGCGTAAATCCGGGCTAAAAAACGCACTGCGCATGTGCAGTATGACAACTTACGGTCGCCCGAAGGACATGAGCATACAGCGAGCGAATTTTGTGCGTATTTTTCGCCCAAGGGGCGTGCGTTTTGTACGACGATAGTCTGGACGCTCGAGTTACTACACAGAGGCGGGGATAGCCATTTAAATTGTACAGTATGGGCGTGCTAAGCCCTGTACGACCAGCGTATCGGTACGAAAATTCGCACAGACGCTTGAAAAAGTTAGGGTAGGGTTCAGCCGCCTTAATTCGGTACAATCAATGGGAGTGTCATGGGCGTGAAAGTTTATACGCCCGGGCGATCATACGCCACACTCTCGGGCGTAGGTCTGGATCAGGCCCTATATCACAGTCCTGCAAAATGGTGTTATAAAATGTTCTTTAGATCTCTCCCTGTTCCGTACTAGATTAGTAATAAGATTACTAAACTCCAGTGTACCAATAACAAGATAACCATGGATTACATATCATAGCTCCGCTCTGCTCAGGTAAAAGCTCTCTTACTCTTCACTGTAAAATCTTCTACACTCTCTCAGAGTCTCTCTTTCTCCTTCATTAATCCCTGTGCCTCTCAGACCTCTCAGACTCCTTTTACTCTCTCTCTCTCTAATTCTCTGTTTTCTCTTCTCTCTCTCTTTCTCTCCCTAAAAGCCCAAATATACCAGTTTTTTTATTATCGTTCAAAATACCCGATAAATACCCGATAAATACCCGAGTGTTTGTAATAATATCGGCCAAGTATGTATGCTGCAACGAACATGCTTGATCACTGCAATGTAAACAAACTCGTTTGATCGTATCTTTTAGAAAGTTTGATTTTACAGATCAAACCATTAGATAATAAAGGCTCAACTAAAAATCGTGTGTACCGTATATGCAGACCAATTGGCAATTCAAATATTTTATAATATCGTTCATCGTTTAAAAACTTGTAGTTTGTATGGTGCTAAAGTCTCATCTTTGCCACTGTACCATTCTATCTTGCACTGTGGGCTATGGCTGTCTTGCTGTCCTTCCCCTTCTCAGAATCTCAAACTGCCATTTTGTGACTGCTCCTTTATGTTCAGCCCCTCTCCGCTGCATGCTAGGAGATATAGTTCTCTGCCAGCAGGAGAAGTATCTAAAGCGCATATGGTCACTGACGGTACACTTACAAGTGAAAACCAGTCCCAGAATTGTTACTACCTATTTTTATAGCACCAAAATTTCTGCTTACAAGTATCCTTAAAATTTTGATTTTTAAATGTATTTAAATAATGTATATATAAATGTAAATATACTAGCAGAAGTGCCCGGCATTGCCTGAGTTTACATCTTCAAGTTATTAATTCAATGAGTAGGATGCCTTCTAGAAGGTTCTACAGAGTTCTGTTCATTTTCACAACCTTCTAGAAGGTTCAACAGAGTTCTATTCTGAACCCTAATTCGAACCTTATTTCCGAACCCTAATTCGAACCCTAATTTCGAACCCTATTTCCGAATAATAATTAGAACCCTTCTTTCGACATCTCGGAGTGAAATTGACATGGCGGAGTCAGGGTTGCCTCCTGGAGGGAGAAAAGTTTGCAGCCCATTGTTTCCTATGGGAAGGGCTGAAACGCATGCTGGTCAAAAAGGAAAAGGCGCTCTCGGGGCTGGGGCATTCGGAGAAAGAGTGGTGGGCAAGCGTGGGTCTCGCAGTAATCTCGGAGCGAAACTTATGCGGTGGCATCAGGGTCGCCTCCTGAAAGGCGCAGGTCGACCGAAAAGTTTGAAGCCCATTGTTTCCTATGGGAAGGGCTGAAACGCATGGCGATCAAAAAGGAAAAGGCGCTCTCAGGGGAGGGGCGTATGGAGAAAGCGAGACGGGTATGCGTGCGTCTCGCGTCATCTTGGAGCGAAAGTGACTCAGCGGCTCCATTGATTCCAGAGTTATGCTGGAACATACACACACACACATACACATGTCCATTTTTATATATATAAATGTATAACATAAATGGATGTAATGCGCGTATATGACAAAAGACAAGATGTCATTGTTACATATAAATGATTTCCATGATATGAAAAATAAGCATAGACTAAAGTCTGTTTATTTATTGAAACAGTTCTGCATAATGAAACACATCCGTGACATTAGAGATGTAATAATGTACTTCCAGATTCAAGTAATACAAATATAAAGAGCCAAGGCTAAGATAGAGAACAGCACAATAACATGGTAATTATTCTGCCAAGTGCGGAAGATAGAGTGTATTATGCTGAATATACTTCAAGGGAAACTGCAATCAGAAAAAACATCTTACTTAAAATAATTAAATTTAATGGGTAAGGGTAGTATTGATTAAGAGGAACAATATAAAAGGAAAAAATTGAGAGGAAAATGCTACAAAGTAAAGCTGGAATCATCTGCATTGGTGTGATGGCAGATTGGAGAGGAGTCTTTTACAAACCTTATTTTAAGCCTTAGGCTCAATTATAGAACAGGGCAATACTGGTCCTAGTCCTTATCCTAATCCTAATCCTTACCCTAACCCTCCCCTTCCATTACCCTAACCGTAACCCTAAACCTGAGCCTAAAACTCTCTTACCCGCAGCCTAACTCTAAGGCACACTTCCCCGCAGCCTGACCCTAAGTCTCCCCTCCTAAATACTGAAAAGTGCAATTACTCCACTAACCACAATCCTTACCTAGGAAGACTTCTCCTAGCCATAGCCTAACTTCATTTTGGTTGGTATACAGCGCATACAGTTCATGCCTGAACTAGACACTGTGGGCTGTATTCAGAGAACTGTTTCCTTAAAAGTACGCAATTATACGCACGGCCAGTGCTGGCCAAACCCCCTCACACCCATGACACTCCCCTCTCTTGACCGTGCTGTCGGTGACTTCTGCCTCCATAGATCACTTGTAAATTTCCGTGAGCAGTGTCCTCCGTACGTGCGATTCATGTTAGTCGCTCCCACATACCTTCATTTAAATGCCTTCCTCCGCCCATTTTTATTTGAATTTTCAAATGCGTATTTTTTGCGTTGCATATCCAGACGTATGTATCCAAGTGCGATTCACAAGTTGGTCCGTGAGGCACTTACGTTAACAACGTAAAATAAGTTACTACGCATGGGCAGTTGAAACGTATCTAAAAATACGCACAGAACTGGCCGTGAAAAAGGTTCTCTGAATACGGCCCTGTAAAACCAGTTTCCGCCCACTCGCTAGCGCAACCTTGCCCTTCTCTCAGAAACTGTTGGAATAGTCATTGCGTTTTTTCTGGATAGGGAATGTATTTTAATCTAAGAGAATGAAATGTTATCCACAAGCATCTGCTCCATAAGCACTATAAGGACTTTGTTAGGGCCCTCTTTTCTGATGACAATGCACAATAAAGATTAAACCTTCCATAAGTTTATGTCTGAAATGATTTTTCATTTTCCTTCAAATAGTTGACAGGAAAAGCCTTGTTCAGGAGCACTATAGAGCTTGGCCTCCACTGTATAATTTTCTATACAATTACTGGCAACTGTTTGATAAGTGACATTTTCACCGAGGGGTTTGTGCTTCTGAAATCTTTTGTGCAAACCTGAATAGAAAACCCCGGTCATAAGGTTACTGATGTTTGTGTTTATGCGTAGGATAAAAAGCGCACATTATTTTAATGTTAATTATTCTATAAATTATTTATTGAAGTATTAGCACATAACCCTACAGGAACATATGCTAAAAAAATCTCTAAAGATAAGATAAATTAGCTATTAGCTATATTAACTAATACAATGATGGAGTGCTTATATATATGCCAGGTAACTCTGCAATAACTTAGACTTAAACAATGCAATTTAGATTGGGACCGAATCGAGAAATCAGCTTCCGCTACACGTCAAAAAACGTACGATTGTGGATCGCCGTGCGAACACTCTCCTCACACGTATAGCACTGACATGTCTTTAACCCTACCTTAAAGGTAAAATTTGTTTTGTTGTTAAAAAAAAGTGGCTGGTGTGTGATGAAGGATCATATGTAAGGGCTTAATTAGCACAACCCTTGCCCACCATGCTTTCATGCTGTACACATGACAGCTTGTCCTTCAACGGAACCCTGAATCATAAGTATCCCTCCGAGCTGGAAGCATAACCTGCATGCATGCACAGTATTGTAATGCGGAGTGCAGAAAATGCGCACGTTACTTAATTTTGGATGCGGTCCTTGATGCAGGCTTACTGGAAATGACTTCTTGGTATCCATAACTAACATATATTTCAATCTCCTCAGTGCAGTTATTTGAAAGTCATTTAAAAACGTAGGTAATACATATATTTAGCAACAGTGATTATTTCTGTTTTAGGTATTCTGTGTGCTACAGTAAATTATCATTGAAGCAATTAAATTGTCTGCTTAACAGTACAGCGAGAATGCATTTAAAAGCTTACAGTTGTATATTTGTATAGCTGTATATTTTATAGAAAAGGTAACAAGACATGATGCCAGATTCAGACCCCCGTACGTTAGGCTCACTTACGAAACCTCAGTATGCTCAATGGTAACATCTGCACATGTGCGTGGCAGATGTTACGATATGGCCCCAGGCATACGGAACTTAGAATTTAAAGAGTTACATGTTGATCAATGGTGATATGTACTGCTGATACACACAGGACACATAAGGTAGGGTTATGGCAGCGTAGTGACAGGGGAGTTCATTACCCTCTTCCATGTAGACCTCTGTGCATACAAAAATTACAAGGAGGTCTGAATCAGGGGCGCTTTAAGAAGTGAGGGGACCCTTGTGCAGGATTTGTCCCGTAAGCACCCCTGAGATACCCCCCTGTGGCACCTCCGACCCCCCGCAACATTCTGAGCCACCCCCCCACCGCTTACCCCTTCTGTGGGGCACCACTGAGCCACCCTCTCATAGCATAATAGACATAATGGGTGCAGAGTATGTGCCACGGGGCCCCCTGTTCTGAGGGGCCCGTGTGCACTGCACACTCAGGACCCATTATAGATACGCCAAATTTCCTGATAGATTTCCATATTCAGAGGTTATAAGATCTTGCATATAAATATGAGACCCCAAATCTCTGGTACTAATACACAATTTGTTACATTTATTAGCGCATTATGCTAAGTTCTCTTCAATGTGATTGTACATTATCTTTGGACAAACTGGCTAAAGTAGGATAAACTAAAATATTAACTTGAAAAAAAAAATTGCAATATGACCTTATTGAGAGGCTGGGGGCATTTTAATATATTTAAAAGACTAAGACAACATGACTTTAATATTGGAGAAAGAAATGTAAAGTACACTTTGGTAACTTGGTAATTAGCTGAAATGTCACATATTTTTCTATAAATGTGAAGAAGTCAGCAGTGCTCCCATTTACAGTGTTCATAATAAAGGTTTGTTAAATACTGAAAATTATTTTTCATTTTCAATTTAACAACTACTATATATTGATGTTCCAATTTTTTGTGATCCCCCCAGGTTAATAACCTGAAAGCCCCAGCTCATATCTCCTGTTATAATGAGGTTTGAAGATCTTCATTTCTTGTGATTTTAGATATCTTGACATTAAGTTGACAGTCTCACATTTATCTCTTTTAATGTCATAAATTACAAGTTTCACATTTCATTTTTAAAATGTGATTTGTATGTTTGACAGAAATATATAATTTGCCAGGTGGGAGGCTTAACATGAATTGAATTGACTTTGCTCTCCAAACGTCTATCTTCCAAACTATATGCATTCATTACCTCAGTTCTTAATGTAATAGGTAATCAGCTTTTAGCAGTACTTCCATTTTCTTTAGATGAAACATTATGCTATGGCAACACGTCTGCTGGGAGTTGTAGTTGGATTAAAGATTGAGGGTCATATTCAGAGATCCATTTTTGAGGGGAGTTCCGTGCGTATTTTTAGGATCGTATCAACTGCGCATGCATAGTAACTTTATGTACATAGTTTACGTGGACTATACGCGCGGAAGTGCCTAACGGACGTACATGTGAATCGCACTTGGGGACTTACGCTTGGAAATCAGACGTACGGGAAAAGTTACATAAAAATGGACGGGGGGAGGCATTTAAATGAACGGATGGAGGCGCGGTTATCAAGAATCGCACGGATGGAGCACATATACGCACGTAAGTACACACAGAAAGAACAGAGTGGTCTATGGACTCATAAGTCACCGACCGCACGTCCGGGAGAGGGGAGTGTCGGGGTTGTTGGTGGGTGTTTCCTTGCTCCGTCCGTGCGTATAATTGCGTACATAAAAAAAACGGATCTCTGAATACGCCCCTGAAGGTGTATTTCTCTACAATGCACAACACACAGCCTCTGATTACTGAAGAACATTTTTTTTACTTTATGCTACTGAATGATGAGACTTTTTTTTCATCTTGAGGTTGCTACTATAATAAAGAATAATTATATTTCTTTCATATGTTTGACAGTTATACCCAAACCTTTCTTTGCCAAAGAAGTATGTAATTCTTCATTTTATGAATAATATGTCATGTTCATACAAAATTAAAAAATGTGGATTGCTTTTTAAGTAAAATATTATTGGCATTAATTCTTTATCTAAACATTTTTTCAATTTAATGATTAAATGAGGAGCAGTGTGGGGTGACTGGAATACACAGAAAGGAACTGAAACACAGGGAGGGGGAGACTGAAAAATGCAGAGAAAGGAATATAAAGGGGGTATAAGTAAGCTCAGAGATAGTAACAAGAAAAGGGGAGAATACAACTGACTGTAAAGGAAAGAATGGAGCATGCAAGGATAAAGTGAAAATAGAGCAAATGATACAGCACACAGGGATAGAGTAGGAGAATTAACAATTAAGGGAGAGAGGGGAGATTGGTGCACACAATGCGAGGGGGGTGTAAAACAAAGAGTGAGTGCAATATTATTTTTAAAGATAAATAAACAATAAATGTCAATTTTAACAGTAACTTTTATATAAAATAATCTTGTACTGATGGTGTTGCACCTTGTGCCAGAAGATATAAATATATGACCAATAACTAATTTACAGAATTCTATATAGGAAGGAAATACTAACTCTTACTTCCTATTTATATAGGCTTGCCTGCTTTGAATTTAATAATGCATAAGATTTATTCTTTTATTGTGGTTATTATTGCTTGTATCAACAACATTAACTATGCCTGACACTAGAAGGATTTTAGTCTGGAAGATAACCATGCTTTGATGGCAAATGTTAGCAAACATACTGTACGTGTGTAAAATTTGAGTATTTTCCCAGTCACTTGATGTAAGTGGCAAAGTCTTTCTGTATCTATGGGCCTGATCCAGACCTTCTCAGCCGATCTGCGCATGCGCCGGGCAGATGTCGTGGATCGGGCGTCTGTAGCAGCGCCGTAGGGACGCTGGAGGGGACGTCCCCCAGCGTCCCTACGTTCAGGTTAGTGTAGGTGGGCGGGGGGAGGTAGTTTAATGAGGGTGGGAAGGCGGGCTAGGCGGCCATACGCTCCTGTGCGAGCGTATGACCCCTTCCTTACGCCGCCTGAAGTTAGGGTAGCCTTCAGCCGACGTGCTGAAGTGAGGGTAGCCTGCAGCCGGCATAAGGAAGGGGCCATACGCCCGCACAGGGGGAGTGTCGGGGTAAGTGAACACCGATACGCTGTGCTTTAGTAAGCACAGCGGATCGGCGTAGGTCTGGATCAGGCCCTATGTGTGGATACATTAGTGCATTTGGAATTAGCAACATCACTACAGCTTATAATATTTAGTAAGCAAATGCACAAAAACAACAAAATGTTTTCTAAGTTGGAAGCATGATTGAGACCAGCACAGGGTTGCCTACTTTCTATCTCTACCTCAGGGGCAGGGCTTAACAATGTAATTTATGCAAATCACATCATTAAGTTCCACCCCCTGTCCATCAATACTGTATTTTATAGTGTTCCAGGTGGTGGGCAGGGCTTGATCATGGAAATCACATCATCATGTCCCACCCATCTCTAGTAACACTAGGGATTACTATAATGAGAGGCCGACAGGCCTCTTATGCAGGCGATTTGACGACTCTCCCAGGGTATCGGGAGAACTGCCTGTATTTTGTGAGTCTCCCAGATATTCTGGGAGAGTTAACAACCCTGGACCAGCAGCTGCCAAGAGATATTTGTCTACAGAAGCTATTATGGAGGCTGTAAGGGGTGCCTCAAGTAAGCTCTTGGTTTAAAATACATTAATATTTGACCCTGGAAATATCCTTGTTTAGAGTTAGAACCACTTTAACAGAAAGCTTTCAAAGTGGCTGGTGGCTTATCATATATTTGCAAATATGTGTTACTAATATTTTAAAATTTTATTTTACAGATATATTGGCAGAATAAATACTGGTCAATAACAGGGAGATGGCAAATTTTTCTTTTCAAATTAAAAAATAAACTTGTAAAACTGCAATATGAAAACTATGTACCCATTTGCTTCTGTTTCAGAGTAAGGCAAACATGTGCTTTATGTTCATCCTCTAACTTAGAGTTGATTAATGACACGACCTCAACTATAATTCTATTTGCACAATTTAAATTTGTCCCTCACATTGCAACATGGTTTGGCTGAAGTGTACATTTGTATCTGTTTTGCCCTTACTCTTAATCTCTGAATCAGCCCCTTTGTGTTTGATAGGGTATTTTATATGTCTGTAGTGCTTTAAATGTATTTGTTTTTAATATACATTGGGAAATGTAAAGTAAATTATTCTTGATTGCATTTAATTGTGTTAACATCATTTTTCAACAGCATCAAATTCACCCTCAAGGAAAATGTGAAACCCACATAAACATACATGTTTATTACATTTGGTAAAATGACATGTCTTCACATCAATTTCATGTACTTAAATGATTTTTGATCTTTATGTATTTTGAAAATAGAATTTTAATACTGTTTTTTATGTAACAAGTGCGTTCCTAAACTGTTTATCTACTGTCAAAAGTATTAGGGATGATCAGTAATCAGCATGTTAGCCTTGCAATCCTATCAATTCTGAAAGAACATTCAAATAAATTAATCAGATGTTTTAACCAGATGCCACTTGTGTCATAATTGCTGTTCAGCTGCTGTGTGTGGTGCTTGTGGGAGTGCATATATTAACTAATGATGCTGGACGAGTTTTAATCATATGTACTTTTGAGAAGTTTAGACATTACGACAAAGATTCTTATTTTTTTTCCCACATTGAAGAGTTGTTTTTTTCTTTTTACAAAGATACAGAAAACAGAATTGTGAATAGAATTCACTAAACAACAAGGTTGTGCCAAACAATCACCATAAGATCAGGAATTCCTGCAAGTAAAGAGAGAAAAAGAAAGGAGGAAAAGGAAGAAATTAAGCAAAGACAAGGGTAGAAAACCAAAGAGAAAAGAAAAAGTAAGGGGGACATAGGTGTATATTTACAAAGCTTGAGTTTGGCCAAATCGCCTCAACTCCCGGGAGTTAGGAGGCGATTTGGCCATCACCGTATTCATCACTAAAGGCAAAGTCTTGGGACTTTAACCTTTAGCGAAATCAACTCGCCAAATATCGCGGAACAAAAATCGTCCAGATGTTTGGCATGCAAAAAATACAGATCACCGGATTCACTAAAGATCGATTTGTCTAAATCGCCTTTAGATCGCCGGCAAATCACAGAAAACAAAATCTCATGCTGTGTGAGGCACTTTCAATGAAAGCGCCTCACACATAACCTGAAAAACACATGTCAATCTATTTGACATGTGTTTTTCTGTGTGTAAAAGCCAAGCGCAGCATGCTTCAAAGCCTTAGCCATGCTGTGCTGATAGAACTACAAGGCTCAGCATTGCTTAGCTTTGTAGTAATATCAGCGTGAGCATGGTAAGCGTTCTAAACATGCTGCACTGTGTGTGGTGCGTGAAAGAAAAAAAGTATGCACAAAACATACAGTTAGACATTATTATAAGTGTGTATGTAAAATAAACATTTTCCCTGACTAATAATGTCCCCTATTGTGTGAACTTACCTCCGGTGGCCACCGTGTAATATACTAACTGTGTAGGAATGTATTGTGTGTTGTATAAAAAAATTTGCGGTCATCATTCTTGGGATGATTTGCTTGGAGTTTTATTTCTTCTTTTCAGGGAATCTTCTCCAGTTGCTTGAAGATTCTTCTCCGGTTGCTAGAAGTGGCATCTCCAGTGGTCTGTTCCGCTCCTCGGCCTCTTCTGTACTTGACACGAGGACAGGCTTCTGCTTCTTCTTCCGTGGCGCTCCTAGTGACCATTCGGTCGCTAGGGGGCAGCCTTTTATATTAATGATGACATCAGTTACATTAGGGACCGATTCATAGGGGGGGGGGGCAAAAAAAATTGAGTGTGACGGGCCCCAAGATTTCTGTTGCCGGCCCTGCCCCCTAGCGAGAGCAATTCAATTTTATTAAGGATTTTACTAGTAGCATCTGAAGCTTGTCAGTCTAAGATAAAACCCAACTGATCAGGCAGTACTAAATGTATCAGCAGGGGTGCAAGACAGTTTAATGCAAATTTACTATCAAATTTGGGATCGGAATTTAGTGACACAATTGGATGGTAGTTCTGACAGGCCGATGAGTCCTTACCTGGTCTAAGAATAGTAATTACTGTACTTTGACTTCTACATTTCAGTCAGGAAGGAGCCACCGTCAAAAATGGAATTTTATAGATCAGTTACAATGGACACCAAGATGTCTATGAATTCAATATAGAAATTGTTAGTATAGGGTCTTACCCTTAGGAATAGCTTTAATGACCTCTACTACCTCCTCTAATGTTCACAGGGAATTCAAAAGTTGGAGACCCTCCTCTGGCACTGGTTGGAGTCCCCACTATGATGGCTTTGATCGAAAGTTCTTTTTTGGCTGTCTCTATTTTGAATAGCAGCCATTTTATATATTTTTTTTCTGAATGGGTGAGTATGCCAATCGGAAGCATTTTTGGAAGCACCACTGAACCTGCTGCTGGTAAGGTGAGAAACCTCTCCAGGGACTTTTAGTGTAGGGTAGGGATTAGGGAAAGGGTTGGGAATACTTAACATTCAGAACACCGTGTTGTACTTCCACAATGGAACATAGCTGCCCGATGCTGTGTTCTGTGTGGAAATCAGCCTCTGCAAGGTTGGCTTAATCACCCACCATATGAATGAGATACCCATTATGGGTGTGCTTTGGCACTTAAATCATACAGAAAGAGCTGAGCTTACGACAAAGTTTGTCCATTGTGACCTTATACCCTGAGCTTCCACATAGTAGGCCAGATTCCCAATTAAGAAAACCAGAAGACTCCCATGTGCAAGGCACAGAAGTCTGCTGAATATAGGTACTGTGCATGTTCCCTGCTCTCCTACATGCGGTGTTGTGGATCACAAATTCTGTATGCTAGACTCCGCAGTGGAGGTTAACATCCGGAATCTAGTATTAAGTCTGGATATGGCCCAATGAGCAGGAATTTAAAAATAAAAATGGAAATGAAATGATGGGTACTAAAAAAGTGCAGTAAAACAACATACTGTGTTCAACACTATAGTTCTGTCAATATTACTCTTGGTTGACAGTAAATAAGTATTATGATTTCTATATATTTTTTATTACTTGAGACTCAACATGCTCAGTTTATGCACATGCTGTAATTGAAGAAAGATTTAAACTCTTAATGAGTCCTTTAACGATAGCAAAGCTAGAATATCTAATTAGAATAAATAATAATCTTAGGAACTAAATTGTCAGAATATGTATCTTACACTGACATGTTACAATATATTATTTTTCTCAATTTTACTTTAGTCAGTAGAATAACATAGGTACAGTAGTTGCTAGGCAACCATAGTACTATAAGGTAGCACAGCATCTCTCTGGGGGAACAGTGTAAATTAATCACAGGCTACCATATGGGAAAAATTATTGTTTAGAGTGAGACAGCTTTTAATAACAACTAAAATTAAAGTATAGCCTAAAATGTATTGGAAAGATCAGGGACATATCTCAGTAGGCAGTCAAAATGTAAACATCAGTTAGTGCTTCTACTGTCTCTTGTATGCAGTAGAGAACAAATATAGCAGTGCTTCTATGAAAGAAATGTATGTATGATTTTATCATAGATAAGCTATTACTTTTCCTTGCAGTAAGTGAAATCACTTAATTCATTTGCGATATATATTCCTGGCAGCTCACTAGGCATTTTATGTATGTCCATGAGTACATGGATAGGAATAGGTATTTTATGACTTTGGCCTGGATTCAGAGTTTTAGCGGATCCTCAATGCGGATTCGGTAAAACGTCCTTTTCAGAGGTGGGTGTTTCTTTAGAAAGAAAGATTTCTTTAGGAAGAATCAAAAGGATCAACGGGATAAAAAAGGAGAGTATAGAACTCAGAAGTCAAAGGAGGGGAGAAGTTATCATAGGGAACCAATGAGAAGAGAAAGATCTGAAGAATGACAAGAATCTCATTGAACTTAATGTAGATACGTAGATTATGAGATAAGGGAAATGAGAAGTAGACATCAGACATATGACGAAAGAGAAAGATTTAGAGGTGGGGACAGACGAGACAGAGTATGGAGAAAAGATAAAGAAAGATGGTTAAACCAGGAATACTACGGAAATAGAAGAAGGCAGAATTATGAGGAACTTCCTATGTATAAAGAAGAAAGAAGATATCCATACGAGTTCAATAGATGGCTGGAAGAGGGATATTCGAACAACTGACATAGAGGATAGAGGGAGCGAGGTTACAACAGAAAATTAAAAGAAAATGATTCCCTTACCCTTCATAATAGATTCGAACCCCTACAGGACAGAGATGAATGTGGGAACCCTTTTTTAGAGGGGAGGACCCCGGGAGAGGCAAGATAATAACAAATAGACACCTCATTACAATTAGTCAGGTAGGGAAGAGGAGAAAAAGAGGAGGGGATGAATAATCAAAAAGAAAAACGAAGGATAAGAAGAGAGAAAAGGAAAAACATAAGGACAATGACAGAGGAGCAGAATGTTAGAGAGAAGGTTAAAATTTATAATCTAAGTAAGTATTGTCTGACTAAGGAAGAAGAAGAAGAGGTTCTAAGAAGAGGATTAAAATTTGCCCCGACATGCAAAAGTGATAGTTTTAGAAAGTGAGAAATTCATTAGGAAATTAACCCTTAAAACATTTTTAAGGGTAGAGAAGGGGAATAAATGAAAGAAAAGAATAAGTTTAAGAATAAAACCTTATTCTTCCCTCAACATCTAAAAGGCTGTTGGAATGAGGCCTTCAGGAAAGCAGAAAAGGAGGATATACATGAAATGAAGAAACCTAAAGGATATCATAACAAAGGAGTAATAACGGATCAGGAAAAAGATTTTATGTTAATTGAGGATCCACTAATACCTGTATTTTATACATTACCGAAGATTCATAAAAGTATGACATCTCCCCCCGGCTGACCAATAGTAGCCAGGGTGGATTCTGTAACATCTAATTTATCACAGATGTTGGACATTTACCTACAACCCTTTATGAAAAATATCAAAGAAGGACACAGGGGATGTCTTAAGAAAAGTGGAAGAGATTAAATGGGAGAAAAACCTTATCCTTGACACTGCGGATGTCCAATCACTGTATTCAATAATTGACTTAGGAATGGAAGCAGTCAAATGTATGTTGGAAAAAGTGATTTGGATAGAGATAAATAAGAATTTACAACAGCAAGTATAAGGTTTATATTGGAGAACAATTATTTTTGGTTTTTAGATGATTATTTTCTTCAACGTAAAGGTATGGCAATGGGAACGAAGTTTGACCCCTGCTACGCTAATATTTTGATGATGCGGTGGGAGGCAAAACATGTTATATAAATCCATTGGCCAGGACCCATCTGAAGGCTTATTTTTGTTACATTGACAATATCTTTTTGATCTGGAAAGGAGAAGAAGAGTCTATTCAGAGTTTTTGTGAACAGCTGAACGAGAATAATTTTAATATAAATCTGGATTTTAATATTAATAAAAACACTGTGGAATTTCTGGGCCTTAGAATTATGGGTAAAAGAGATAAAATAATAACAAAAACCTATAAAAAGCCAACAGATGCGAACTACTTTATTCCTGGGGAGAGTGGCCACCATCTGTTGTGGCTGGATACAGTCCCCTTGAGTCAATATATTAGACTCAGGAGGAATTGTTTCAATAAAGAATAATTTCAGGAACAGGGAGAATCCTTAAAGAAATAATTTCTCAGAAAGTCTGAGAAAGAAAAAGTAGAAAAGGCCTTACTCAAAGCATGTAAAAAGAGAAGAGAAAAATAAAAACAACAGATAAGAAACAGGATAAAACAATGTTTGTTACACAATTTAATGATGACTTTAAAGAGGTGAAAAGAATTGTGAAAAGACATATAAACCTTCTCTTAAGAGACCTGGATCTAAAAGGAACAATTTCAGAAAAAAAAAAGATTTATTTATAGTAAAGCAAAGAATTTTAAAGATTTGGTGGTTAGTAGTACAACTTACGTGCCCAAGAGATCAGAAATTATTCAAAACAAAGGGTCTTACAGATGCGGGTCATGTAACACATGTGAGAAGCAGAATAAAGTAACCTCATATATAACTACAGCCACAGGAAAGGAATTAAAAGTGGATGATTTTATTACGTGCAATTCTAAAAATTGTGTGTACTTGATAGAGTGTACTTGTTCCCTTCAATATATTGGTAGAACTACAAGAAAATGAAAAGAAAGGTGGGGGGAGCATATAAGAAATATCAATTAAGTACATTTTAAAGAAAAGCACAATGGAGATATTGGATGCATTAAGAGGATCATGGGGGTTAAAAAATGACAGGAGAACTAGAGAAGGAAGAATGTGAAGGAAGAATTAGCTAGAAAAGAAATGGAGCTAATTTATAAATGTGATACTCTTATGCCTAAGGGCCTTAATGGAGTGTTTGAGTAAAAATGGATCTTGAAGTAGGTGATGTACCAATTTTTATTTATTTTATAGGTTGTTCTTATTTCACATGTTATATTAGACTATTATTCAGTTCACAGGAATTTTTATGTCATTCACAATATTAATATCTTTATATTAAGGTCGAAGAAAGTATAATTAATTACATCATTAAGAAGAAATGCTAGGTAAACATATTTATAAATTTTTTATAGAATTTTCTTTGTGATTTAGCACCTGTGTGAGTATGATATAAGGCTAGATTTACTAAAATGCGGGTATGGAAAATTGGAGATGTTGCCCATATTAACCAATCAGATTTTAGCTCTCACTTTTCTATTACATACTAGAGAATTTCAGCTAGAATCTGATTGGTTGCTATGGGCAACATCTCCACTTTT
>WWET01000079.1:772388-790539 GCA_011038615.1 Limnodynastes dumerilii | reverse complement strand
CTGAGCTTTTTCATGAAAAAGGCTGCGCGGTCCCTCTGGCCAATTGTTACCACCGATAAGAGAAACTAGCGAAGCGACGGCGGCCGTAGCTCAGGATCAGGCCCTAAAAGAGGACTGGACAAGAAGCAATTGAAATTGCTGGCAGGGAACAGTTGCGGACACGTACGGCCGCCGTACTAGCGACGGCGGCCGTAGCTCAGGATCAGGCCCTAAAAGAGGACTGGACAAGAAGCAATTGAAATTGCTGGCAGGGAACAGAGCAATTGCGGACACAGAGCAATTGCAGACTGGACTTGAAGCAATTGAAACACAAAGCAATTGCAGACTTCACTTGAAGCAATTGAAACACAGAGCAATTGCAGACTGGACTGGAGACAGGCATTAAATCAATTGAACACAAAGATATTGCAGACTGGACTGGAGACAAGACTTGAAGCAATTATAACACAATTGCAGACTGGATTGAAGACAGGACTTGAAGCAATTGAAACACAGAGCAATTGCAGACTGGACTGAAGACAGGGCTTGAAACAATTAAAACACAGGGCAATTGCAGACTGGACTGGCACAGAGCTATTGAAGACTGTACTGGAGTCAGGACTGGAAGCAACTGAAACACTGAGCAATTGCAGACTGGACTGGAGACAGGACTGGAAGCAATCACAAACTGGAAGCAGGACTGGTAGCTAGACTGGAGGCATTTGCAACAGAAGAGATTGGTGCTGCATACTGCAGATGGAGTGAGCTGGAATCTGTAGTAGTTGCAATGATGTGCCAGCAGCAGGTGTAATAAACTGATGAGGAGCAATTGCAGGGTGGAGGCAGCAGGTGCTGCAAACTGAAATCTGGCGTTTACAGTCTGGAAGCTAGAGGCAGAATACAACAGATATAGTACAAAGTTAGAAAACAAAATTGCACAGTGCCAAGGATTAAGATAGCCCACTTCCAGCGTGGATTGGAAGTTTAGATCATATGACTGCAAGAGTTTGGTTGGCTAACTCCAGTCATGTTGGGATTTCTAAGATTCCCGGGCACCAGAATCCAAACCTTGAGAGCATGGCAGAACAGGACAGTAGGCTGCCACAGGCTAACAGTGGCACCTCCGTGGAGGGGAAGCACGGGCAGGATTGACAAGAGCAGCTGAGAGATGCCCCCTTATGCGATTAGTACCACGGTTTGTGACATTGACCTATTTAAAATGTATTTAATAAATCACAAATGTCACCAAATTAGTTAAAGAAAAGTACAAAAACACACACACAAAATAGTAGCTCACTTAAAGGGGATTTGTCATCCTCTGATGTAAACAACTCAGAAAGACTATTACTTAGAGTACAGGTATGGTACTCATACCATTATGTGTATAAAATGTTACAGAATAGATCACCAGGTTGTGCCGAGTAACTAATACAGACAAAGCTGTGGATTCCTATATTTCACGACCCTCAGTGGCCAATCTCATATCTTGAAGAGTGATGCCACAGCCAAAACAGGACACCTAGAAAGGAATGGAGAAGACCTAAACATGACTAGGTCAGAGATATTGTGTTGATTGAACTATAAAGTTCAGGTAGGTGGAAACCACAGGTAGAAAGGAAACTGGGCAAGATGAAAACTGATAGTAACCAACACCTAGGAAGTACAGTAGAAGAATATAGAGCAAGACTAGTCAGAAGAAAAGGCTGAGGGCACAACAAGGTTAAACAAAACAAACTATCAGGGTAGAAACCATGCTATCACAAACAGACAAGGGAAGAGCAGGAATCCGGTAGTACAATTACAGGAACAGAGCACAGGGAGAACACAGCAGGTTAACTAAAATGCCAGCAAACAAATACACAAATCAATCAAGATAGCAGGCAAACCCAGGTTAACCATACTATTATAATCGTCAGCGTGGTAAAGGCTGTGTCATGCTCAGAACTTAGCTTTGGTCTGTAAATGGACCACATCAGACAAAAGGCAGGGAGTCTAACTGCAAGCCTGGTGTTCACCAGAGCCCCTAATAGTGAGGATGGTCTTTGGTGCAGGCAAGCGGCAAGTCACAGCCCTCTGGACAAGCGCACAGATGCCAAGATGGTGGAAAGGATTCAAGGGTAGCAGGAAGTAGCATAGTAGTGGACACAGAGACTGGATACTGCGGTGAGAAGTGGTCACTGGAAGTACAGACACTGGAGATGCAGGCGGCAACTAGAAACAATGGAATACAGGAACTGAGGACAGGACCTGGAACCAGGGAACCAGAACATACGAGAGGACACGAGGATGCAATATCAGCAGAGAAGGATACCTGTTGCTCTGACGGAGAAGTGATGTCAAAGAGGGGTTTAAATAGAGCTGCTGATCAGTGAGTTCTAGCAAGGGAATGAGCCACATCTGTGAACTAATGCCTGCAGCAGAGAGAGAATACCAAGAAGTGCTGGGAATTAAAAGGTCATGTGATCAACAAAGGTAAACAAAAGACAAAGTGCAGTGAAATGTACTGAGATAATAATAAGCTGCCAGTTATTTAAAGAGGAGACTGCCCAATTACTGCAGGAGACATTCCTGCCTGCCTGTCATGGGCTGGTACCGTGGTCGCTTGGGAAAGGACCAGGACACTTGCAGAGAGGCTGCACTTTATTAAAGGAAGAAGCACCAGAATGTTAACTTGCACTGATGCTGCATGTAACAGCATGAATGACAGTGCTCGCCGGGAGAATGCTTACATGCCATATTAAACATAAGATTCAGGGCTCCATTTACTAAATGGTGATAACTTCATTTTCAGGAGATAAAGACCGTTTTCACCTGAAAATGGTCTTTATCTCCTGAAAATGAAGGCATCACCATTTACTAATGCAATGATTGCCATGGAAACAATGGTGACCATTAGCATTCCTACTCGGATCGCCAACCCGCTCTAATGAATGCAGGCGGGCTGATCGTTGAATTTACAAAGTGTCGGCACAGATTTTAACAAACCGTTCTTGAGATGGCGTTAGGTTAGGTATTACAGCGGTCCCCCCATATATCCCCCTTTTCCTCCCCCTAATAGCTGTTATTAGGGGGAGGAAAAGGGGGGTATATATCGGGAGACCACTGTAATGCAAAAACACTAATGATGTACAAAAAAAAATAGTATAAAAACATTTTTTACATAGATAATTAATAAAAACAATACAAAATATACAGATTTCTTACCTGTCCCGGCGCCGCTTCTGCTTCTGGATTCCCATGCAGCCCCAAAAGGCAGCTACTGCGCATGCGCGGCAACTGCTTCTTCACTCGATGCCGGTGAAAGTCCCACAGATCATCGCGGGACCCCGCCGGACAGGTGAGATATATTAAATTTGCCGAAAACAGGTGCAAGACTCGCTGCAAGGTGCAGTGAGCCTTGCACTGAACAATAACGCTCACAATGGGCCTGATCCAGACCTACGCCCGCCGCCCTAGCGTCTGAAAAGCCGATCTGCGCATGCACCGGGCAGATGGAACAGCGTAGGGACGCTGGAGGGGGTGTCCCCCTAGCGTCCCTACGTTAAGGTTAGTGTAGGTGGGCGGGGGGAGGTAGTTTAATGAGGGAGGGCTTAGTGGTAGTACGCTCGTGTGCGAGCGTATTACCCATTGCTTACGCCGGCTGATGTTAGGGTAGCCTTCAGCCGGCGTAAGCAATGGAAAATACGCCCGCACAGGGGGAGTGTCGGGGAGAGTGGACACCGATACGCTGTGCTTTAGTAAGCACAGCGCATCGGCGTAGGTCTGGATCGGGCCCAATGAGTGTTATAATAAATGGACCCCAATGTGTGGGGTTTGCATGATACGGGAGGAGGCTCCAAGAAGGTGCAAATATATATCATGATATGAGAAGGATGAACTCAGTGTAACATAATATGGCAGGTATCCCAGGAGAACCGGCAATTCTTCTGCACTTGGCTTGAGGCTTCATGCAAATCAGATTCTAGCTCTCACTTTCCTATTGCATAATAGAGAATGTCAGCTAGAATCTGATTGGTTGCTATGGGCAACATCTCCACATTTCAAACCCGCAGCTTACTAAATCTCGCCCTAGGACTAGTAGCATTAATTGTCAGGTGCGGGGGCTTAATAATGTGAAATGCGTACATCGCGACACCAAGCCCCACTCCCATGCTGGCATCTATCTCTTACCTCCGAGATCTCCTGGAGGGAAGAGATAGAAAGTCATCAGCCTTGTGGAAGATGATTGCGAAGTGACATGATATGAGGGAGATGACATTGCATGCGACTTGATATGAAGAGAACCAAAATAGGAAAGATAAATAAGGACGTACATAAGAAAGTCATATTTTAAATATATCAATATGAGCAGCTATAGAGGATACAATTTAGTTATAATATAGCGGAGAATCAATGCATTGGTTGCAGTCACAAATGTGTTGGATGTGGATTAATGAATTTTGCGCTGTACAATATTCTATGCAGTGTGGGCATTACACAATGGGGTCTATTTACAAACTTCAATTTCATGAGATAATGCCCATTTTCATGTGAAAATGGGCATTATCTCATGAAAATGAAGTTTTTCATATTTCCATACAATAGATCGCCATGGAAAACAGCAGTTTCCATGACGATTCATGTAAACAACGGCCTAAAACTAACACCATCTCAGGATGGCATTAGGGCAGTTATCCCAGAGATGTCCCCATATTCCCCCTTTTTCTTCCCCCTAATAGCTGTTATTAGGGGGAGGAAAAGGGGGGCATGTATGGAGAGACCGCTGGGATAAAGCTATCTGTGTAAATGTAAAAAAAAAAAGTAAAAATTAAAAAAAATTTTTTTTTCAATTAGATTTTAAGTAAAAAAAATAATTAATTACAATAAAAAAATTGAAACCTGTAAAAAAAATAACAAAAAAAACTAAACTTACCTGTCTGGGAGGCACATGTTTTTCATATTGGGACTTGACATTTTCAAAGTCCCTCAATGTAGTCTCTTCGCATTCATACGAAGTATTAATAAGGTGTCCTGCGATGTGCACCGAGATCATCGTGGGACCTCGCAGGAGAAGTAAATATTCATAAATTTTATGAACGAAGCTGACAGGCTCGCTGTGAGCTTTGTTGATAAAAAAATGAAATCATCAGTAAATACAGCCCTTAGTACTGTACTGTGTGGTGACAGACAAGATACTCAGTCTAAATTGTGCAGTATTTGCCAGGCCTGGGGATTTTATTTAAAAATGTATTTATTTTCTTTCCTCTTCCAGAACATATTCTGTTCAAGATCACAAGAGCTCAAAGACATAGTGTCACTGAATATCATTATGTGATGTTTGCTGACACAGTGCAAGACCCCCTACTTTGACCTCCTATCACATTGTTTCTACTTAAAAGAGCAGCAATGCAAATACTGTCACTATACAGGTTTTATATTCATTTTGATGTTGCAGAGGGACTCTGTGTGCTGTTACATAAAAATTTTCATCAAGGTAAAGAATTCCCTGCTGTACCCTGTCATGTGCCTGTCACTGTGTATGGCAATAAAAATGAAGGTACCCTTTGCAATTGTTCAAGCTTATTCACAGGATATTAGGACACTAAGCAATGTTAGCCGTGTAAGGGCCTTGCATTTGTTATTATAGTATTTCTTTATCCAGTACATTAATGTATGGTCATGTAAAACTACTGTTAAAATTAGTTGTTTCTTTAAGAAAACTGATTTGTGTTATTCTACGATTAAAATAATATTTTATATAGCCTCTGGAGCTGACATGTTACAGTATACAGAATGTAGGTAGAATTATATTTTCCCTGCATTCTGAATACACCTGAACATTGCTTGTGGGTTATAAGTTTGTCATATCTGGATGCTTTTTTGTGGGACAAGGGTAGCAAGTTAAAACAGGTGTGTTGTTGATTCAAAAGCTTAACAACAGGAATTTAATAGAAATTTACACCCCCTGGTGAAGGATATCACTAACACTATACAGCAATAACTAGTGCATATCCATGGTTTGAATTCCTGGTTGTTGAGTTGTTTACTGATGACTTCATGGTGTTATCAAGATAAAATGTATTTGACCATAGACTGGACTCAGAATTGCTTGTGTGCACTCAGCGGGATCTCAGCAGTACCGTTGCGAGTCCCCGCAGCGATGTTTCACATTGCGAAATAGGGACAGCCGAAAGTAGCTTTTCTGCTGTTGCTATTGCAAATGTGAAACACCGCAGAATTTTTTTTTAATGAATGGGTGAGGGTATGACTTAGGGTTAGGCTGTGGGTGGGGGGAAATTAGGGTTAGGCTGAGAGGGGGAGACTTAGGGTTAGGCTGTGGGGGAGATTTAGGGTTAGGCTGCGGGGGGGTGACTTAGGGAAAGGGTAGGTTTATTTCCTTACCTAACGTAGCACCGTGTTTGAGGCTCCAGGGATCGATTACTCTGCATCTTCGAGGCATGAGCAATCGATTTCAAAGCCAGTTCGGAACTGGCAGGGAGCGAACGGCCCTTTTGAAATAGGGCAGTTCGCTATGGGGACCCACACCTCAGTAGTACTGCCCCATAAGGCTTTTAAACCCGTGCCCTGGAGGTCCCCACCAGCTTTATTAGCAGAGCCCCGGCTGCCTGCTACAGTATATTAGTGAAGTGCCGCGGCTCTGTAGATGATACTGCCGGGGAGTAGAAGCGACGAAGGTTGACCAGAACCGCTATTCTAAATCACAGACAGTGACTCCGACTGACCGCCGCTACCATTTAATGGAAGCATCTTCTACAGTCCTGGCACGTTACAGATATACTGCCGCAGGTGACCAGGGCTCTGTAATTGAAGATGGCGGCTGTCTTGTTTTCAAACAGCGTTTAATGTTGAGCACTGCTTATAAACATCACTATTCACTAATCAGCTACTGTTGATCCTTCTGATGGTGGGGTGTCCCACCCCACCATACAGTGCGTACATTCTTTTTCTGTTTGTGTATTTTAGATTCATATTAGTAAAAAATGTTTTTACTGGGCAGTTTGTTATTTTGGGTGTTTTCATTGACACTTCTAATTTTTTCTTTTCATTTTTCTTTTCTTTTATTTATGGTTGGAGCCTGAAATATATTGGAAACAAGTTTCCCCTACCATCCTCAACGCTGCTCAGGACTTGTTAAACATTTCATTTACCCTATATGCCACTATAGTTGATACAAATCAGTTACAATTTCTGTTGTTTGTAATGTATTACATTGTGCTACACCTCACCAGTGCTTTTATCCAACTTTCTCCAGGTTTCTCTTTGTTTATCATATAGGGAGGTAGGCACCCCCTGAAGTTGGGTGATTGCAGCAGGTTTTTAGCGCTTTAAAGTGGTACACCCCCCCTTTTTATGGTAAAGTTGGAAAAAGTCTTGACTAAATGATTCTGCTCATGTTAGACAAGTGCGAGTGTGGAGAACAAGAAAAGGTACCTCACTTGTGGTGCACGAGGATTACAGACACTAATATAATGTTAAACAAAGTTGTTATACTACTGGTTAATTATCAAGAAAATATTATTATATATAGATACATTTTTTTAGTAAAAATTTAATAGATGATAATTAATAAAATGGATAAAATTGGCAAAAAAAACATAGAATAAATAAACAATTGTCCAATCCTTAATTGTCCAAGGAAATAAGAGTCAATGGGCCCGATTCAATTGTTAAAAAACAATTCGCCGGCGTATTTTTAACGCTTTTTTTTATTTACGGCGTTATTTTTTTTTTCTTATTCAATTCTCTTCTAGCGTTAAAAATACGTCGGTTTTTAACGAAAATTTTTTTAACGCTGCCCTATGTTGTGCCCCAACAGGGCATGCTGATGCTTGTAGAACTACAAGCATCAGCATGCCCATGGATGGCAGGGCATTAGGCACCATGCCCTGCCATCCAGGGACCGCTGAGCAGCTGCTAGAGGAAAAAAAAACTCTCTGTTAACGCTGCAAATCACTTTCTGCTAGCAGGAAGTGCCGGGCGCTACTGAGGCTATTACCCAGTGCCTGAAGTATCGTGACAACGTGATTTCAGGCACTGGGTAATAGTCTCTCACTAGCGCCGGTCACCTCCTGCTAGCAGGAGGTGATTTGCGGCGTTAACAGAGAGATTTTTTTTTCTCTGGTTATTTTTTTACCGCTGGCTGTTGTTTTAGCGCAGCGGTAAAAAAATAATTGAATGGGCGAATTTTTATCGCTCAATTGCCGGCGAAGGCGTCGTATTTTTACCGACGTAAAGTTTTTGAAAACTTCGCCGGCAATTGAATCAGGCCCAATATATAGAATAAGCCCTAGTAGCTATGTATACATAGTTTTCCTTTTAGAGAAGGATAGATGACAGTTCCTTAAACAGTCCTCAGGGACTTAACATCGACAATAGGCTGATATAGTAATCTCTTAATTATGGAGAATTGCTCTGACGGACCCAAGTAAACCACTTGTCTCAAAGTTATACAAAATAGTAGTAGATAATATAAAGCTCACCGAGCCGGCGGGCGTGCGTCCGTGCCGGCCAGCTGGACCTGGATCGAGTGATAGCCGCTGTGTTTTCTCCCGTACTCCGTGGACCGGAGATCTTTTCCCAAGGGGAGCCGACCAGAGATACAATTGAGCTAAGATAAAATTTATCTATTTATAATAATCTTTACTTGATAATTAGCCAGTAGTATAACAACTTTGTTTGATATTGGTACCCGTTAGCACAGCACTATTTCCTTTCTTACTGTTGTATTTTTAGGTTGCAGCTGCTCTACAGATACCCACTTGCAATTGCTAAAATATTTTTAGATATTTATTGCTAAATTTTCTTCTATTGATTCACACTATTCTTGGCGCAAGATAGGATTTATTTTCTACTAATATAATGTTAGTGTACTCCATGATAAACATAGAAGGATCTGCTGCAATGTAGCCCTGGGGCACCCTCTGCCAAGCTACCAGAGAAATTTTCTTATCAAAACATATAAAAAAAGCTGTTAGTTCTAATAGTATTCCTTTCAAAGAAAATGTTTCTTTATTGTATGTAGCTGTCATCAATCTCTTTTGGTCACCAGTATGGAGTTACCTCGAAAAGATTGGTACTAAAGGTACAATACGGAAATGTATTGCCACTCTTGATTATAAATAATGAGCATTACTCAGTGTAAGGAGGAACTGCACAAATAGGTGCAAATTTGCACCTGGACAAACCATGTAGAATTGTGTGAAATGCCAATGAAAAAAAAATGCACACAGAGAAAATATTGATTGAGTTACCTTACACAAAAATAAAACCACTTTATTTGTAAACTCTAAATTACAGTTAGACTACTAAACCTCCCCTCCTATTGCAGCTCTACATGATTTTGCCAAGGTGCAGATTTGCTCCTTTTTGCTGTTAATCCAGGGTTGCCCCCTCTCCCGGAATGCCCGGGAGACTCCTGAAATTCGGGCAGTTCTCCTGTTATTCCAGGAAAGCCTGCAAATCTCCCACAAAGGACTTGAGGCTTGTGGTTTGCATAAAACTCAAGTCCTGCCTCCCTTTCTGGCAACACTAGTATAATAGTGTTGCTAGGGACAGGGAGGGCCTGGATGATGACTATTGCATCATCAAGCCCCACTCCCATCAATATTAAACCCCAAAACAAATAATTAACAGTCAAAGGATGGGGCATAATAATGTGATTTGCATAATTTGCGTTGTTAAGCTCCATCCCCTACATGCATCTACTGCTTCCCTCCGGGATCTCCCGGACGGAAGCTTTTAAAAGTCGGCAACCCTGTGTTACTCCCATATCCGAAACAGTCCCATTATCTTCTGTTTCAAGTATTGAAAGTGCATTCTGATATATTGTATCTGTCTTATCTAGTAAACAACAATCTTTACATGTGATCCAGCACCTTTCATAGTGCCTCAATGTAGTTTTCAATAGTATATAAGCATTTCTTAATGGAAATTTAGACCTACTTCATTTTGGACAATGATTGATGTGAATGATCCCAAAGAGAAGCATCTGAGCATGTTTAAGATAGCAGCCTCACACTCTTTAACATTGTAATGTGAAGTCAAGTTACATTCCTTCTGATTCTGTTCTGAATGAACAGAAATTCAAGTCTAAATGTACTGTATATTACATAATGGATTAAATAAGAAGTCTAGTGAAGAGAAATAATGGTGCACATTTTATACAGTGCAACAAATATTTGATTATGACATTATAATGATAACCATGATTTTTGGCCATTTCCTTTATGTTGGAGAGCATTAGCACTGTCACCTTGGCATGAAATCGTTTCAGTTATTGTTACAGTCATTTTCCTTAACATTTTTTATTAAGCTCCAAGAGTTTGCCTATGACATGTTTTGGTTTTATATTCAGTTGTCTACAAAGATTTCATTTACTGTATTATTTGAATAAGACTATTGAGACTCCAGTGTTTTTAATTAAAGTTTTCATTAAAAAGACTGACATGTGCCTTCCAGTTCTTTGCTTGCTTATCTATTCAAATGGCTGTGTTTCTTCAGTCTGTCACTATGGCAATGAGAAATGTGAGAACATGTCCCCTTCATTCTTTGGGTGTCTTAGGATGGTTACTGTTTGATACTATAAAAAGAAATAAAAAGAATAGACACTGAGAATATATTTCATTTTAAGTGTCTGTTTTATTAAGGTTTCATAAATGTAACAGATGTATTCCAACCAGAGTAAAATCCAAAATTTAATATACCTTTATTACCATATATAACATTATTGAGGATATACAGTTAACACTGAGTCACTCTCTGTAAAACCTATTTATAATGTGTGCCCTTTTTTAGCTTGCTTATAGAAAGGCCTTGACGGTGGCTGGTGGCTTATCGCATATTTGTACAAATATGTGTAACGAACATTTCTGTGTTTTATTTTACAGATAGAACAGTAGAGTTTGTTACTGGTTTATGGCAGTGTGCTGGGGCTATTTTTTCCTTTTGTTTCTGTGGCAAGCAGATTAACCCCTGCCTTTCATGCACCTGTTCCCATTTACCTATAAATTGATTGAGCAACTTCCATTCTGTGTTTATTCTGTTTATAGAAGTGATTGAAAAAAGTAAAATAACTAAATACATTAAAAAGTAATGCATTTACCTTATTGCTGAGCAAAGTTCAACCTGAGATGTACTTGTCACTGTACAGGATCAGTAGACTATCTTTGGCTTTATTTGTTGAATTATTTTTGGAACTATCCCTCACACTATTATTGTGAGCGTGTTACAGATATAAGTAGTGTTACTCCCTGGACTAAAAGATTAGGGGCCGGATTTACTAAGCAGCAATTTTCAAACAGTGGCATTTTTTGGGTGATTTTTCAGCGATTTCCTGATTGCTGGATTTACTAAAGCCAAATCGACCATAAATTGTCCCTTTCAAAAAATCTCCAAAATATCACCACTGTTTAATTCACCATGATGATTTTGAAAAGGCAGAACATACATATCACTGTATTTACTATACAATGATTTGTAAACTCTCTGCAAAGTCACCCAAAAGTTGGGCAAATAATAGCGTTGTCATTCCCCACTAAGAAACTCTGCTTACCGAAATTGGGACATCCGAAAGTTCCTTTTCAGATGTCCCTATTTCAAATCATGCAGAGTTTCAATTTTTTTTTTCAGAATGGGTGAGTATGCCGTTCGGGAACGGCGATATCCTTCCACTGCACCTACGCCACTGATATCGCCAGGTGAGTAAACTATCTCTGTGCGGGGTAGGGAGGGTTAGGGTCAGGCTGCAGGGGAGAGAAGGTTAGGGTCAGGCTGCGGGAGATGGAGGGTTAGGGTCAGGCTCCAGGGGAGGGAGGGTCAGGGTCAGGCTGCAGAAGATGGTGGGTTAGTGGATTAGGGTTAGGCTGCAAGTAAGGGAGGGGCAGGGTCAGGCTGCCAGGAAAGGAGGGTTAGGGTTAGGGTAGTGAGAAGGGTGGGTTAGGGTTAGAATTAGGGAATGGAGTGGGGACTAATTTTACTTATTATTTCAGAGCACAGAGCTTTCGGTGCTCTGTGGACTGATGGCTATGCCTCATCGAGGCATATGCAGTTGAAATCCCAGCCAGTTCGCGACTGGCTGGGAGAAAATGGCTGATTAAAAAATCAGCCGTTCGGACCGGAGCCCCACATCCAATAATAGAGGTGGGTGTGAATATCTGTTTCCTAGATATTGGCACTTACTTTGTTAAAAAAAATCCACCTTTCATTAAAAATGTTAATAAAAAAACATTAAAAATGATTTAAATGGCTCCCACAGCATGCTATTGACCCTTAGAATACTGTGGCATATAGTACTATAAGGCACAGCATGCCCTTGTATTGCAGGATATGCTGTGCCTTATAATACCATAAGCGGCATCATGCCAAGGGTTAATTGCATGCTGCTGCATGCAAAATGGCCCAGTTACAATAAAAATAACACTACATGGCCCCGTTACTAATAATTTAAAAATACATGGCTCTGTTACTAATAATTAAAAAATATATGGCCCCGTTGCTAATAATATAAAAATATAAAAATATATGGCCCCGTTACTAATAATATAAAAATATATAGCCACGTTACTAATAATATAAAAATACATGACCCGTTTCTAATAATTAAAAATATATAGCCAGTTACTAATATAAAAATATATGGCCCCGTTACTAATAACATAAAAATACATGACTCCGTTCCTAGTCTAATAAAAATACATGCCCCGTTCCTAGTCTAATAAAAGTATATGGCCCCCATTCCTATTCTAATTAAAGTATATGGCCCGTTCTTTACAAAAGAAAAGTTCCTTACAAAAGATTACTACTTGGCCCCTTTATTTTACAATATGAAATAAAGCCTCTTCCTTTAAATTATTATAAATACTTCATCATTAATATAAAATGAATATTTTATTAAAAAGTATTACTAAATATAGTTCATACTCACAGTTCAGTTGGACTCCGGCCCATCCTCTTCACCTGGCAGGGGCATGCGAGGAGGTCCATCCTCTTCTGGGTCTCTCCGGTGAACGACTTATATTATTACTGTTACTATTTATACCCTCTGACGGGATATCCTCTGACATAAGTCATTCATCGGCTTTTTCATAGCCTCCAGGGAGGGACAATTACTGCCTGGAAAGGTGAAGTGTAGGCCGTGAGGCCGCTAGCCAATGATTGAGGGACAGTTTGCTACCTTTTTAGATAGCTGTGTTTAGTGATACAGAATTATATATTTGTGATTATATTAATGTCTTACCTTTGTTGTAATACGGTCAGTATATGGCAGTATTATATATGTTGATATATTTTGCCTATAATTAGTATGTGTTTTAATTGTAAATATTAAAAACATTTTTAAATGTTATCTTGTATTGGGAATTGGAAATTGAGTTCTGTTATAAAAATTGTTCCCTTAGAGACCACGTCAATGTGTTCTTTAATCTTTTTGCGTATGTAACTTTGAACTATTGAGGTAGCAGCTCCCAACCTTGGGAGTATTTCTTCTACCTATATTATAGTTTGGTACGGACTTTGGTACGGAACGGATATTTTTCTAAATTCTTCCTGATGATGCAGTGCCTCTATTATCTTTCACCAGGAAGACACTTGGTACCTATTCAGACCAGCTGAGAATGACAACGTAGAACACACACGAGTCATTCAAGCCACCTAGGCATTATTATTAAGGGGATAACATATTGATGAAGCGATGGCTATTAATGTATTACAAAAGAAATTAAAGTGTGATAAAAAAATGATATAAAGTAAAATATACAGGCAAAATAAGTAAAAATGAATAATTCTTATAAATAAGTTAATTTAAGATAACAATAAAAAACAACTTCTTGTACTAACAAAGTAATAATTTGTTTATTGCAATACTCAAACTTATACTCTTGTTACTATCTACATTCTGGTTCAATTAAAAAAGTAATACAGTATGTTGTGGTTGACTACTGCACTTGTATAGATATATGAAAGTCATGTATAGTTAAGTGTGGCTGCAATCAACAAAAAGAATAGGAACCAAATGATGCATAGTGAAAGTTATTTTTAATATCTAACATAAAAAGCTTTGTTTGTAAGGGCTCAATATATATTCCGCTTCTTGTTCTGTAGGGTGCCTAGGACACTTTGCAAAGCCCAAGCGTCATTACTCACAATCAGCTCCAAATTAAGAACTTGAAAGACTATTCTGCTGTGTGAAAAGTTCATTTAAAACGACTTGCTCTCTCATGTAGAGATGCAGACAGCATTATTTGTGGAACTTATTCGTCTCTAGCTCGACTTTTTATATTTCTTTTAAATCTTTTTCAATAAAAATTTTTAGCACATGATCAGATGAACATTGTACTTATAGAAAAGTCAGGAGCCCTGACTCGCGATGGCACTGGTTATGCCACCAGTGCCATCGCCCAGCGAGCAGTGGCCTATAGGTGCACCATGGACATCCAGGCAGTTCCTTAGCAATAGCACTAGACACACTGCTCTCTATATGGTCCTGGTAGGGATCCAGTCAACGATTAATGCAATCCTTATCGACTTCGTGGTGGTGAACTGTGATCTGTATTTCTTCTTTATGTTCAGTCCCTTTCCCCAAAATTCATTTATTTTTAAATGCAGATTAAATCTTATTCTTGGTTTGTTATTTTTTCATGCATAAATGTGTTAATCGGTCCTGTTTTTCATATGCCTGAAATGTAAATGAATACACCTAGCTTGTACATAATAATCTCTTTCATCATTAGCTAAGTGGAATCAAAGCAAAGGTTTTCTACAGTAGGCTGTCACTTCTGACAGTACTTCAAGACTTTTATTAAGCATGAAAGACACTGTGTAAAAAAAGATGAGCTCATTTTCCATTGAATTAATCTGCAAATCTTTCCTTCCAGGTTCAAACAGTAAACAAATATATTGATAGATATTGTTTCAAATGTAATTTTATGGCCTCTTATTTTAGCCAGTTTGTTCTTTCCTTTAAATCAGGAGTCAGGTAACTTTTTTACCTTTTACCCCAAAATATATTTAGATACGCCGACGTTACCTCCTTGATTTGAAAGAAAGGAAATCATAAATTATTAATTATTTGAATTCAAATTGTTATTGTGTGTGGTATAGCCATTGATAATGTGACGTCCAGGCAACTATTATTGTCAGTATTTCAAGATGATATAGTGACAGTCTCATGCCCCTTCATCTCATACGCTGCCCCTTTATCTGCTGCCCCTTCATCACATACTGTGCCCCTTTTTCACATACTGTGTCCCTTCATCTGCTGCCCATTCTTACCATACTGTGTCCCTTCATCTGCTGCCCCTTCATCACATACTGTGTCCCTTCATCTGCTGCCCCTTCTTCACATACTGTGTCCCTTCATCTGCTTCCCTTTCTTCTTTTCTGCCGTCTTCTGGCTCCTCTGCGCGCTCCTCTCTAAATACGAGCATGATGATGTCACGCTCAGCAGACATACTGCAAGGGAAAAGAGGAAGCCGGGTCCCGCCGCCGGAAGGTCAGTTTTTTTTTTTTTTTAGATCTCCTAAACCCCCACTTATGGCCGGGTCCGCCGCCACACACACAGCCGGGCATGCATATAGTATCTATATATAGATTCTATATGCAATGAAATGAAATTCCTGGGGGTAATGGACAGTTGTGCTGCCGAGACACAGCCTGGCATGCATATAAATTCATATGCCTGCCCGCCTGTGTCTCAGCAGTGCGACAGTCCATTACCCCCAGGAATTTCATTTTTACCCCATTTAGGGTAATTTACCCCGGTTCCCTGACCACTGCTTTAAATTATATTGTATTTTTTTTTTCAAACCTTGGTAATTAACAGTGGTATTAATAATATAATTCAACCAGTAACAATAAAAAACAAAATAAACTTTTACATATATAAAGTGTTGTAACAATAACTACAACCAACTTCCAATTAAAATATTATTTGCAACAATTGCGTTTAACTTTTGTTAAAGAAGTAGCAATCTTAGAGCCAATTTGATGCCCGAGGCAAGATTATATATATCATATGTGAGTGTTAAACTGATCATCAGGCACCATATACCTGCAGCCGAAAAACACCACCTGGGGAAGTGTCGGACCCCAAAATAACAAGAAATACAAAAAAGAGGTCTTGGTCAAGGCGCTAAGGTAATCCACAGAGGGAAGTGTCAGTGAATACTAAGGTCCAGATTTACTAAGCTGTGGGTTTTGAAAGATTGCAGAGTTTACCCATAGAAACCAATCAGATTCTAGCTGACATTCTCTAGAATGCAATAGTTAAATAAAATCTAGAATCTGATTGGTTGCTATGGGCAAACTCTCCACTCTTTCAAAACCCACAGCTTAGTAAATCTGGACCTAAATAATTATAAAACCATTGCTGAGATGATCAACAAATACTGGTGTCAGATGTGTCCTTTTATTCCACTTCCCCCTTCCCGAAGAATGAAAACAAGGGGATAGAAACAAAATAACAATTTATAAGAAAAAATAAACATCTGGTGATAAATAAAATCTAACAGAAGTTCATACCAGGAATCGGTGGAAAAATGAGCAGTGGGTGGATAGCTGCTGAATGATGGAATGCCCAGGAATCGGCACTTCACAACGTTGCTGCTGGGTCCTGGGTGATGATGTCTGCGGCTGGCCGGACTCTGACAAATAACATCACAACATTATAGAGACTAAGGGGTAAATTTACTAATTTGGAAATCGCCACTTATCGCCGCGAATTGTCAATCACCAGGTGAGGATAAGGTGACTGGTCAGTGGAGGCTACAGGGAATCATCTGGATTCATACAGGTATACCTGAAAAGGACCACAGGGGGAAGCAGGTCAACTGGTTCAGGCACGGGTGTCAAACAATTCACAGACCTCTAGATCTCATGTCAGCTTTCAGATACTGAGTTTTGGAGGTATATGCAGTAGGCATTTTCTCTGCAGACCAACAACTAAGACTCTAAACCTGCCTTCCCTTTTTGAAAACATATGCCTGGCCTGAACGCCCCAGTCATATGATTTCTTGAATCTATAAGATTTTGGGAAAGCCATTGACAATATACAATGGACTAAGATCTTCCATATCTCGTCTAGCTTCCCAAGTGTAAAAGTCAGGTGATATAGATGCCTGGAAACTTTACATATATTCTACCGAGAGGTCTCAAATCAATGCTGGCTCTGTCATGGCTGAACCAAGACTATTTATTTGCATTCCATATAAATTTGTGAGAAGCCAGATTTATTAAGCTGCAGGTTTGGAAAAGTGGAGATGTTGCCCATATTAACCAATCAGATTCTAGCTCTTACTTTTCTATTACATACTAGAAAATGTCAGCTACAATCTGATTGCTTGCTATGGGCAACATCTTCACTGTTCCAAACCCGCAGCTTAGTAAATCTGGCCCTTAGTATTATTTCTGTTTAGAGATTACTTGTCATGACATTTTGATGTTCATCTCAAACATCCCCAACAAAATATGAAATTTACCATTCATTGTAAAATGTTAAACTGTCAAAACCAACAAACTATAATAGTAACAGTTTTATGATTAAGTATTTAAATAATGCTTCAGATAATAATAATGCATTAGATACTATTTTATTTATCTTTTCTGTCAGTCAGTGTGCAAACGAACTTGTAAAAATTTCAAATTTCAAAATTTGTTTTCCAATCATGGTTGTATGTAATAGCAAAGGGCCGTATTCACAGATCCGTTTTTGCGAGGGGTTGCGTGCTTATATTTAGGAGCAGATTAAGGGGCGGATTCAAACTACAGGACATACTGCATATACGTCCGGAGTTTCCCGATATTTGAAACTGTGCATGCGTAGCATCTTTTATACGTACTCTACGTATCTTATATGCGGTCTTAAAGCTTTGGAGCTGGAGATAATACAAACAACACAGAAATTGTAATGATTTAATAATCATATTTATATAGGGATGATGTTAAAAAAAGCCATAAGATATCCATGTTACGTATTCCAATAAACCATTTGAATTATTTCTACAGGAAAAATGTATAAATATGTAATCAATTTAACATTAAAATTAATGTATAAAAAATTGGCGTATTTCTATGTACAAGGATGAAACCATTTATATATATATATATATATATATGGTGATTAGATAAGTGACCGGGCGCAAGAAACAGATATTATATTGTTGTAAACTGTTGTAGTCAA
>WWET01000079.1:749690-764765 GCA_011038615.1 Limnodynastes dumerilii | reverse complement strand
TTTCCCTATCTCAAATGGAATGAGACAGGGATGCCCTATGTCCCCTTTAATTTTTGCTTTGGCCATTAAACCGTTAGTGGTTAGGATAATCTCAAAACTTCCCTGGTATTAGTAGTGGAGGTTTTGATCATATACTTGTTTATTTACGGATGACGTTCTACTCTTCGTGTCCAACCCGCTGATTTCTCTACTTGAACTACAGTTAATGTTAAAAGATTATTCTGAGGTCTCCTTCTATAAGCTCAATACTAGTAAATCAGAAGCTCTTCCAATCAATATCCCTTCAGTCCTTTTATCTAACCTTCAACAAAAATTCAATTTTATTTGTCAGCCAAAGATGATTACATATCTGGGCATACAGATCCCATCTCAATTATCTGAAATTTTTGAATGTGATTGTTACGGTACCCCGGGATTACCTGGACGGAGGACCGGAGTGACCGTGAGTAGAGGGTATAGTACCCCGGGTTTACCCCGACAGGGGACCGAGGTGACCAAGGAGGAAGAAGAGAAGGTAACGGGTAACTCACCGGTTTGTAGAGCCTGATGTCGGTCTGAGTGTTTGCTAGAGCCCCTGAAGGTGGGGATAGACTGGAGCTGGTAGGACTTCGTCAGGATGGCAGCCTGCCCTGCCTCCAAACACAGGACGTTCCCTAGGAGACAGGGGAACGTCCCACAGAACGATAGTGTGGAGCGCGCACATACGGACTGCAGCGGCGTTCCACGTGGCCCAATGTTTACATGCCAGCCAGCATGACAGCGGGGATGGAGCATCGCGGGGAGCGGAGGTAAGAGTGAGTCATGCCTGCCTGTCTGCACGACGGTGGCATGTAACAACTTGCTTGAAGAAACGAAGGGGGATCTTTACATTAATAATGGCCTGGGGCTCCGATATAAACACTGAATGGGAAGCTTGAAACGCAAGTGGTCTCCTTTCATTCATGGCACATCTAAGCTCCGGCAGCGGTGGCAAACTTATGCTTAAGCAATCGGGGAATGGATCACTGTCCCGGTGACTGCACACTCCGGTGCTGTAAAAAAACAACAAATAGTGCGGGATAAAATATAAAGAAGTTTTTCTAACACACATAACTATATAAAATAACAAACCACAGTTACAACATTAGAAACAGGGCAGAGCGGTCCACTTACCTTTGCAGGACTGCTCTGTGAGATGACGGAGAGTCTAGGCTGATCTCACAGAAACAGTACAGACAGGATAAAGACTCACGCTGTGTACATTCACCCCGACGCGTTTAGAATATAGTAGTCTTTCTCAAGGCAATATGTACGTACGTTTATGTAATTAGATATACACGTTGTTTGGTTACCCCTTTTAGTTTTCACTCATTGGGCTGGATCCAGAACTACGTCCGTCTTCCATAGATGGACGTAATTCAATAAACAATAGCTACTGCCCTTGTGTAGTAGCTATTGTACGTAATCTGCGTATCGCTTCGATACGTAGATTGTGTATATGCAGTCTAAAAGACCGCATATACCGCATAGTCACCTTTAGTCACTATTTATCCTTGTGTTACCCATCCCATCCTTACATTCAAACTATGGTGCCCAACAGACTTTGACAAACACTTTCATTTGACTTTCATTTGACAAACACTTTTACAAAGGTTATTTCTTTGATGCACTCATGTAAGTGAGCTTTAAGGCAAGTGGAGTCATATTATAGTGTATGCACTCAATATAAGGATTAAGGACTAGGGATTAGTGGCCGTATTCACAGATGCGTGTGTATAAAGTACGCAAATATACCCACCAACGTAGCAAGGCAACACCCTCGCACGAACTCCACTCGCACGGATGGGTTTTTGGTGACTTCCGCCTCCATAGGGCACCTTTAAGTCTACGTGTGTACTTACATGCATATGTTACTTACGTATATGAGTACTTATTTAATCGCGCCCTCAAATACCCATTTAAATGTTTCCCCCTGCCCACTTTCACGTAATTTTAACCGTCCGGAAAAAAACACGCCCCTCTGTATGTATATCCCTAAGTGCAATTCACAAGTCGGTGCCGAAAGTACAATACTATGTGATGTACATGGAAAAAGTTACTACGCATGTGCAGTTCATCCGATCCTAAAAATATGCACGCAACTACACGCAAAAACGGATCTGTAAATACGGCCCTAGATCCAGAGTTTGAAAATAAGAAGAACAATAAAAATTAAACATGGGTAAAACCATGTTGAATTTCAGGGTCAAATTAATTTTAGTCTTTGCAGGGAATTTTCTCTTCCTTTCCTTGTTCCACAAAAATACTGACCAGTTTTACTTTTAAACCATTATTTAGACTTGGGCTGGGAAGCATTACCTCTCAAGTCCAATACTGTTTGCAACAGATTAAATTTGCCTTCTCTGTATTTAAACATGGTTTTGCTCAGGTGCAAATTTCCACCTGTGTTCCTCTTATTTTCAGACCCTGGATCTGGTCTTAAGTATGAATTGAACCAATTATTAAGTATCCACTTTCCAATTTATTTTACTTACATTTTTGTTCCAATTTTCTGTATCTACATTTGGAAAGTGGTACAAAGGAATATGACCAAGCATAAAAAAGGATATATGTGTATGTTTTAAAGAATGTCACCTCTTGCGCCTCAAGATTAAAATTAATAAAATAACTGTCTAAAAATTAAAAGTTTCAAATATTACAGCAACTTTTAATACAACAACTATATATATTTATAAGCTTTTTATCCTCCCTGAGACTAATTACTTCAATAAAGAACTGTTTATAAGTCTGCTGAAAACTCTTTAATGTATTAAAGGTAAATAAGTTAATGTATGATGCGGGGACAAGGCATAAACAATGTTTATAAGAAAGGGTCACATTTACTGCCACATTTACTAAGCTGCGGGAATGGAAAAGTAGAGATGTTGCCCATAGCAACCAATCAGATTCTAGCTCTCACTTTCCTTTTACATACTAGAAAATATCAGCTGGAATCTGATTGGTTGCTATGGACAACATCTCCACTTTTCACTTCCCGCAGCTTAGTAAATCTGGCCCTAAATCTCATGTTGCAACAATGAAAGTATAAAATCACTAAAAAGCACTAAAATACCTAGTCAGCAGCAGCTCCTCACCCTAGAGTGTCCCAGAAACTCTAAACAATAATCAACCAAACAAGAGGGGTGGCAGGATTGGCGCTACGGATATGGTGTGTCTGTATGTCACACTAAAACACGAAAAGACCTAAATAAACTTATAAAAACGAAATAAACTTATATAATATAAACGTTATAACTTTATAACTTTATAATACTATACTAAGCATGTAAACTAGCAGTATACAGGTAAATGTAAAGGTTATAAAATATCTAATGAGAGGAGAGATGTACACCATGGGCCAGATTTACTAAGCTGCGGGTTTGGAAAAGTGGAGATGTTGCCTATAGCAACCACTCAGATTCTAGCTCTCACTTTCCTATTACATACTAGAGAATGTCAGCTAGAATCTGCTATGGGCAACATCTCCACTTTCCCAAACACGCAGCTTAGTAAATCTCAATGTGACCAGTCAGACAAGGGCAGATGGGGGACTTTAAGAATTGCCACTTGCCCCTCTTGAACTAGTCTTAGAAGGGACCCTTTGTTGCCTGGCATGCTGTAATTTTTTAATTTGCAGTTAATTTACCACCAGCTCCAGCGGCAGTCATGGAAGAGTAGCCGACTGGATGGGAGACAGAGAAAGAAAAGAAAAGAGAGCAGATAGATCAGCTAGAGAGCCAGAAGCAATAGCAGGGACAAGATAAGCAAAGGTACAGATGACACAGCAGAGCACAATGGGACATAGAAGGTGACAACAGGAAATTGTATGACACAAGCAAAGCACCAGCTGCTACTATTAAAGTTGAATACTTTTTTTTATTTAAGAATAATTTGAGAGATAACGCAAAAGTTTCAAAAGTCAGATGTCTCTTTCATCAGGTGCATACATAAAACATGCTTACACAACAGGTAAAAACCGGGAGCGGGGAGGGAGAGGTCGAGGATCTCTCTGCCACCTGCCCACATGTTTCTCAGAAAAAGCACTGAGCGAATAGTACAGACAATTCAAAACAAATGCTGTACAGATAATCTATGATTATAAAGCATATCCCACAGGCCCTGAAAGGAAAAAATAATTGAGAAGAAAATTTACAAAGAGCATAACTGTGTCCTAAAGGTCCAAGGTCCAATGATATACATCAGAGACACACTAGATGATCATACAAGGAGTGTTTTTACCTAACTGTAAATCACAGAGCGATAAAGGTTCATTCGTTCTGTAAATGTCCTATTTGTCTTGTCTTTGTAGGCAAGACTGCAAGAGCACTTCAACATATACACAACAAAGCGGCTAGTGCAAAGTAATACACGTATGATCCTGACCAGGGGTGTGTAAAATGCTGCTAGGTTCTAAATAGTGCTACTTACTGAGCTACCTTGTTGCCCCATGGAAGGGTTAATGGAAGGGTTGTGGGTCAGGGGATCAAACCATGACATTTTTTGAACTTTGCTCTATTGAATGGGAAACTATATCTCTTAGTTTTCTTGATTATGAAGGATCTCTTTTAGTTTTATTTGTCTATTCAAATGAAAGTGGTCAAACAACCATTTAAATGTGTCAAATTCGGTTGATGGAATAAATAATAACCCTTAAGGACAGACATCTCAGATGGTGTAAGATTTCAATCTGAGAGATTGAAGATTAATTCCTACATTTGCTTTCTGGAACTGGTACTTGTATTTGTCTGATCATGTCAAACAAATCTTATTGAATTTTTTGACTGGGTCAGTAAAGTATTAGATAAAGGGGGAGCTGTAGACATAGCTTATCTAGATTTTAGCAAGGCTTTTGACACTGTGCCATAAATCGAGGACTGTTAAATAAGCTGGAAACCTTAGGACTGGACTTAAAGCTAGTTGCATGGATACAATCTTGGTTACAAGATAGACAACAAAGGAATACTAACTCATTGATAAAAAAAAGTCACAGCCCTAGAACAAAGGGTTAGTGACGTTGATGACACAGCTACGTCTACCCATTTAGTACTATTGCAACAGAAAACCATTGCCTCTTTAATAGATAAGGTTGACGACCTTGAAAATCGCCATAGGTGAAACAATTTGAGATTTATAGGGATACCGGAATCAATAAAAGGCCCAAATCTCATAGACTTGATGGGAGCCCTACACATTCAGAGTGAATTGGGGAGGGTAGTGGTGGAAAGAGCACACTGGCTTGGTCCTGAACGCAATACAGATCAAGACAGGCCAAGGGCTGTTATTGCGAAGTTCCTAAACTTTCGTGATAAGGTGGAAATCTTACGCGCATACCGAAATCTAGACGCTCTAATTGTTTGCCTATATAAAATACTCATTTTTCAAGACTTCTCTACCCATGTCTCCCAGCAACGTAGAGCGTTTGGGATGGTTTTTAAATTCCTATTTGACAATCATATCAGATTTTCATTGTTATTTCCGGCAAAACTTTGCATTAATCATGAGGGGAATGTATACATGTTCACTGAGGTGAACAAAGCCCGACAATTCTTAGACCAGATGTCCCTTCCAGAGGACATGAACTATAGGTCACCTCCGGCTTTTACACAAAGCCCTTAGATGAGAATATATGGTCTCATGGGGTAACTTTCTGCCCATTGGGCCAGGTTCAGTTTGATTTAATACTGTTATTAAGTTTGTTACTGTTACACTGTTCTACTGCTCCCTTTGTGGGTGGTAGGTGTTGTTTTGTTCTGGAGGAAAATGATGGAAAAAGGAGAATATGGAGCATCACAGTTTATAATTGTAAATTATGTATGTTTTTACTTATTGAACATACACTGACAAATAGTTCTAAAGGAGGTTATAACTCAGTTGCATTGCCTGTACCAGGTATTCACTGTGGTTCTGCACCTACCTATCCTAGAGGAAGGTTTACTAGATTCTGGTGCACTAACCCATACTTAAAGTTACTATGGCAAATGGTACTGTGACCGAAAATAGGCATAACACAATTTTACCCTCTAGAAGGTTAAAATTGGTATCGTGGAATGTGGGAGGTCTCAATAGTCCGATAAAGAGGAAAAGAGTTCTCACACATCTCAACTCATTAAAGCCAGACATTTTGCTCCTGCAGGAGACACAATGATGCGTAGCCGACCAAGTTAGGCTAAGAGATTCTTGGATAGTAGATTGTATATCCACTTCGTATACTACAGTATGGGCGTGCTTAGCTGCGTAAGTCTGTGTTGCCTATATGTACGTGTGCGGATGATTGCAGCTACGCGGCCAAAAGTTAAGGTAATGTTTGAAAAACGGAAAACTGGTCAAAGTACGTACATTTAAGGGGTGTGCCTAGGGGAGTGCTTAGAACGTACGCCTGCGTAAATACGCTACGCTAGTAAACGGATTTCAAGCGCAGTTCTGGATCTACCCCATTGTCGTAACTATGTAAATATATTGTTTAATGCTGCCTATTAATAAATTTTAATAGATATTAGACTTAAAATTAATATTGTTTTAAACTCACATTAGGCATTTACAGTACATGTGAATTTAAATGCATGTGGCATAAATAAAATAAATTAATAAATAACTTTCTAATATTTCGTTATTTCAAGCATTAATGTCTTCATATTGAGAAATGAAGACTGAACAGAATCAATTTTGATCATTAAGAATAATTTAGTTAGGGGCATAGATTGTGAAATGTCACTACAGGCTCTATAGGACAAATTTAATTTAAAAAAAACCCACAGACGTAAAGCAAGTCATTGTCTGTTTATTTAATATTTTTTATTTTTTCTCAGTTCATGTTTTTACCTTATAAACCAATAAATAATTTTATTGTTAGTTTTAGCAATCTTAAGTTACTTCCCAAACCTGTGCTCCAGTCTCCCCATAGAAATGAATGCCATTTGTGTGACATTTACCCAGGCTTGTGCTGTCAGCATGCAGATAGCAGAAGATTAGTTGTGTAGCAAGAGTTTTTTTTTAATATGCCATTGATCATGTGCTACAGATTTAAGGATAAAATGGCTAATCAGCAAATTTACATTTAAAATCGAAGTCAAAAGCTAAAACATGTTTTTATTTGATTTCAGATACTACTTAAATAATATTTGCCTATGGAGCTGCACATGAAGAGAAAACTATAACGAATAGTACTTGGACCTGTATGTGTCCCAGCTCAGCATGTATTACTTACAGGGAGATAACAATGTACTATATAAATACTTATTTTAAATGAAGTATGGGACAGTGAAGGATTTGACCATATGTTTGACAACCAAATACAATGATTTTTAGATTCAGGCAAAGGAGAGGGAACAAAAAGACAAAAAGACTACTCCTCTAGGGGGAATGGACACATTGGGATGAGGTAATATAAAAATATTAGGATCAATCCATCAAATTAAATCCAGGGTTGCCTACTTTTTAGAGCTTCCCTCCGGGAGAACCCAGAGGGAAGCCATTGATTTCTGCAAGGGGTGGGGCTTAATGATGCAATTTATGCAAATCACGTCATTAAGCCCCCCCTGTCAATCACTCCTGTAATCTCTATAGTTTCATGGGATTGATGGGGCTTGATGACATCATCAAGCCCCGCACATCCCTAGTAACGCTAGGGATTACAGAAGTAATTGATGGCTACCGGGAGAACTGCCCATATTTCGGGAGTCTCCCGGATATTTCAGGAGAGTCGGCAACCCTGATTAAATCCAGATAAATTCATATGTGGGAACAATATGGTGGACAACTAATCTATCAATATAGAGGAAGGATATTCTGAGGGGGAACTATAAAGGATATGTGCATAGTAACAAATGTAGATAAAATATAACTTTTAATATGGTATTTAAGTTAAAAATTCACACCACAAGCATTATCCATAGCTATGATATAAATGACCTATATGTGTAAAATATATAGGCACTGATGTGGGTCTTAAGGGAGTCTGATTGGCCTTACCCCCCCCCCTCCCTCTTCCCCCTTGGACAGCACCCTTTGAACAATTGTGTTTACAGTGGTAGGGATATCAATGTCTGTGCGGCTAGATACATTTCCTCCCTCTCTTCCCCTTTTCTTATTTCCCACTTTGAATAATACAATGATTCCAAATCAGCTGTAATGGCCATCCCACTATTGTAACACCAGTAGTTACTAGCAACCTCACTAATTTTGATTTTGCTTCATTAAGTAAATTTTCTGTCTGTTTAAATCAATCAAACTTTCTTACAACATATTGGGCTGGATCCAGACTTAAGTAAGTGCTGGAAATTAGTTAGCCCTGGGCTGAACCATGGTGATTGCAGGGGAGTAAAATTTCATCTGTTGCAAACAGTATTAGAGTTGGGAGGTGATGTTTCCTATCCCAAGTCTAAATAACAGCGTGATAGTAAAGTTGGTCACTATTTGTGTGCAGTAAGCAATTTAAAGATCCCTGTATGCAAAGAATACAATTAACTAGACTCCCCCCACAATCAACATGGTTTAGCCCAGGAGTAGCTAATTTCAAGCACTTACGTCTGGATCCAGCCCATTATTTGAGACCAGGGTCCATGCTAGAGTGTTCAACATCTCCCTGCAAACTTTAAAATTGCACCTTCCTGTTTAACAATTTAATATTTAACACCATTGACCATCCTAGATTATAGTAAGCGTGTAAGCATCATTAAACACAATCTTGTAACCACAATAAAAGAAAGCATTTCATAGTCATTATAATACAATGCAGACAGTGGCCCGGATTCACATTTTAAAATTAAAAACCTTAAAGATCACATATAAGACCGCATAGATGCAATCTACATAACAAAATGATGCATAGTAGCTATTATCGATAATTTAAAGACGCATGTCTAATACGTCTGCGATTGTGAATCTGGACCGGTGTCCTAATCTTTGCTATACATTTCCCAGTTCGTAAAAAAAACCACCACACAATATAGACTATATATCTTATCATTCATATGTCTCTAGCCTCCAAGTATTCCCAATTAATGTCTCTCCAGCCTCCCAATATTTCCCATCATGTGTCTCCAGTATTTAACATCATATATCTCCAGCTCCCAGTATCCACATCATATCTCTCCAACTCCCTAGTATTCCTCATTATTATTATTATTATTATTGTTTATTTATAAGGCACCACAAGGTGTCCGCAGTACCGTACAAAATACAAAAAAATACAGTACAGACATACAGGGTAGGAATGGACAGCATAGTATATATTAACTACAATATGACTAAAAATATCACAGAAACACAATAAAGTGAAGCAAGCCCAGAATGCAAGGCAAAATGTGAGGTATCAAGCTTGGAAGATCAGGTAGCAGAGGATAGAGCGCAGTGAGAGGTAGAGAGGTAGTCACCAGGTGGGGATTGGGTAAAAGGGTAGCAGAGGGGGACAAGAGGGTACAAAGGGCCTGATCCAGAGCAACGATCGCAAGCGAGCGTACGACGAGCGTATGCGAAAATTCGGCAAAAAATTCGCAACGCGCATACCCAGTATGACAGCTTCCGGTCGACCGAGCGTCATGAGCGAATAGCGGGCGTATTGTGAGCGTATTTTTCGCTCGCGGGGAGTTCTTTCTTTACGATGGTCGGCTGGGCGCCCGTTTTACTACAGGGAGGCGGGGATAGCCATTTAAATTGTACAGTATGGGCGTGCTAAGCCCGTACGCTCAGCGTATTTTCTGCGAATTTTCGTACGGCCGACGGTCGTACCCAGTGTAGGGTATAGGCGTCGTATGCAGGTACTTTACTATGGGAGTGTTAGGGGCGTGTATGGTTTTTCGCCCGGTCGAACGTACGCATTCGACCCGTCGTGCGAATTTTCGTAGCGCTGGATCAGGCCCAAAGTGAGGAAGGAGTGGTGGAGGAAGAAACAACATTAGGATGGAGGGCCCTGCTCACGCGAGCTAACACAATGCAAGAGGTCAGACAGCGCTGGTTAGCAGAACAGAGAGGGCGGGAAGGGGTGTGCATGTTGATGAGGGAAGAGATATAGGGAGCAGTGGATGAGGAGATGGCTTTAAAGGTGAGGGTAAGGAGTCTAAAGAGATATCTGAAGTGGACAGGAAGCCAGTGGAGGGTTTGACATAAAGGAGAGGCCGAGGTAGAGCGGCATGAGAGGAAGACGAGTCTGGAAGCATCATTGAGTATAGATTGAAGGGGGGCAAGGCGGGTGAGCGGGAGATCTATGAGGAGGAGGTTACAGTAGTCAAGGCGTGATATGATTAAAGAGAGGATAACGGTTTTAGTAGCTTCATTGGTGAGAGAGTACGGATGCGTGCAATGCTGCGTAGGTGGAAATGACAAGAATGAGAGAGGGCATGGATGTGTGGAATAAAGGAAAGTGAGGAGTCAAGGATGACACCTAGGCAGCGAACTTGAGGGGATAAGGAGACAGAGATATCACCAATGGTTATCGTGATGGAGGGGGGAAGGAAATCCTAGGGGGAGGAAAAACAATCATTTCCGTTTTGTCCATATTCAGCTTGAGGAAGCGTTTGGCCATCCATGTGGACAGGGATGCAAGGCACTCGGAAATCTTAGACAAAATAGAGGGGTTGAGGTCAGGGGAGTGTCATCAGCATAGAGTTGGTAGTTGAAACCAAAGGTGCTGATGAGGTTACCCAATGAGGAGGTGTTGAGGGAGAAGAGGAGTGGGCCAAGAACAGAGCCCTGGGGGACACCAACAGGGAGCGGAAAGGGATGGGAAGATGAGCTATGGGTGGAAACAGAGAAGGTGCGGTCAGAGAGATAGGAGGAGAACCAGGACCTTAGTTGGTAGACTAAGCGCTCAAGGAGTTTTGAGGCAAAGGGGAGAAGGGATATAGGTCGGTAGCTAGATGGGGATGTAGGGTCCAGATTAGGTTTTTTGAGAATGGGAGAGACAAGAGCATGCTTAAAAGAGGAAGAAAAGATACCAGATGAGAGGGAAAGGTGGGCTAGATGGGAGCAGGCAGTGGGAGAGAGGTGTTTGAGAAGGTGTGAGGGAATAGGGTTCACAGGGCATGGTTGAGTGGGTGAGGATATTTTTTCATCACTTGTCATAGGATGGAAAGAAGAAAACTCATGATGATTGCATAGAAGGGGTGGTGGAGAATTGGGGAGAGATGGGGGGAGCTGAGTGGAGGAGATGTCATTTCTGATAGAGATTATTTTCGATGAGAAGTAGGAGGCAAAGTTGGAAGCAGAGATAGAGGGTGGGATGGAAGGCGTGGGAGGGGAGAGGAGAGTGTTAAAGGTACGAAGAGGCGACAGGGGTTGGATGCCTCGGCGGTGCAGGAGCATTGTTTTAGGAAGTGCATGGTTTGAGAGTACCATGGCTGGGGATTAGAGTGGCGAAGGGAGATGGAGGAAGGGGGACAGGCAGAGTCAAGGGCAGAGGAAAGGATGGTATTGTAGAGGGAAGCGGCTTGGTTGGGCAGGAGAGAGAGGTAATGAGGGAGAGGAGGTGGTCAAGGGAGGAGGAAAAGGCGGGGATGTCGAGGGTGCTGATGTTCTGTCTGGTGAAAATGCAATTGGGTTTGGGGGTAGGGGAGGCAGAAGAGGAGAGGGAAATGGAGAGGAGGTGGTGGTCAGAGAGAGGAAAAGGAGAGATAAAGAAGTCAGTCAGAGTGCAACAGTGTGTGAAGACTAGGTCAAGGGAATGGCCCTGTATGTGGGTAGGGGAGGTGGTCCATTGAGTCAGGCCAAAGGATGAGGAAATAGATAACAGTTTAGAGGTGCTGGAATGGGAGGGGTTATCAACAGGGATGTTGAAGTCCCTCAAGATAATATAAGGGAGGTCAGAGGAGAGATAGTGGATGAGCCAGGCAACAAAGTTCTCAAAGAACTGTGAACAAGGGCTGTATCCAGCTAACAGAATTCCCCATCATGTCACTCCAGCTCCCAGTATTCCCCATAATGTGTCTCCAGCTCCCAGTATTCCCTGTCATGTGTCTCCAGCTCCCAGTATTACCCATCATTGTCTCCATCTCCTAGTATTTACCATCATGTGTCTCCAGTTCCCAATGTGCCCCATATTGAGTCCTATACTTTACTTAGGTTTGATTTTGTCCCTGCTTCTATCTGCTGCTCTCCTCCAAGGCGCTCTCTGATGTCAAAGACCTTAGGTCACACCAATGTCATTCAGGAAGAACGCAGGAGGGGATGAGGCACTGCATGCTGCTTCACTCCCACTTTGCCTGTCACACAGGCACAGCAGCAGTGAATGGGTTCCGCTATTAAACACTGTATTGTACGTTGCTCTCAGCAGAGTGGTGAGAGCGCCTTACAATGTTTAACAGTTGCGTCCATCTCAGGGGGTAGACTGGGGAAATGAGCACCTCTCCAGCCCACGGTCTGCATCGTGTCATCCCTGTCTGTGACATTCAAGTGAAAATCATATATACTAATGGGAAACTAAAACTTAATTTATAAAATAAATTGCCTCCATCATTTTTCATACCATCACAATCACCTTTGTGATTAATTTACTGCAATAAATAAACTGACATTTTTGGTTTGTTTTTACAATTAATATGTATTTAACAATGCAAAGTAACGGTATACAATGTGATTGCTTGTAATATTTTGATTGCTGTGAGATCAGTAATTTGCTAATCAAGGGTTATATCAAGTTACAAAATAATATTATTATTATTATTATTATTAATAATAATAATAATAATAATAATAATATTTTTTCATTTAACTGAAATATGATAATGTATTTCATAATTTTTTATATCAACTTTTTACCTCATGCCTAAGGACTGAAAGAAGGTTTTCTAAAAATAGAAACCATAGTTGCTTTAATCTTAGATGAAGAGCGTGTGGCAGATCTCTGGATGTAGCATAAATGTGTCACTTATTTTTTCTGTATGTCACTCCCAAGGACAATTTCTCAGCTAAGTTATACAAAGAGCTCTATTTAATGCACCCATAATGGCCTACATCTTAATTTACTACCTACTTGTTGAACCAAAATCATCCGTTAAATATTGCTGTAATAAAGCATGTTTAAATAGGAATGTAATATTTAGGATTTCCATTTACAAGTTCAATTCCAGTCTAAACCTCTGATATACTAGTGCCGGAGTGTCCAACCTGTGATTCTGGAGTCACATGCGGCTCTTTGACCTCTGATGTGCAGCTACTGCCCACAATTCGGCTGTTTCATAATTTAGCGGCTCATGGGCAGCAGCTGCAAATCAGATATTTCTATTAAATATCTGTTGTCCGGGAGCCCTAGTAGCTGCAAATCATGGATCTCTTTCTATGTGCAATGCTATTTAATAGTAACGGTTAGTCCTATTGAAAAGCATTGTACATAGAGAGAAAAGAAAAAAAAGCCTTTTAGGGGGTAAACAGGAATCATCTGGACTGGCCATTGACATGGCACTGGGTAAGTAATACCTCTTTTACACAGAGGCATGGACATAGGTATTTCCCTGGTCGTGTATCAGTGTGAATGCATCAACTCAGGTCATGTGCCCCAAGTACACGACTCCAGTTGTTGCCAGCTTTGTTACCAGGTTAGACCCAGATACGCTGCAGTGTGAAAGGTGTTCACAGGTTATTCAGCACTGATTTCATTAAAAGTAGCTAAATCAGAGGATTGGAATCACTCTCTACCTCTGCAGGCATGGGTCCCATGACGAACAGGGATTTACCTGGGAAAAAGGCGCTGTCAATACAGATAGAAACTGTGTGCATTATCCCATTGAAGACCTGAGATTTTGGTGCCAAAGGGGTATATGTGTGTATTAATATGTGACAGCAGTTACGTATATTTATGTGTGTGAGAGTGAGTGAGTGTCAGTGTCAGTCATGGGGCCTGATCCAGAGCTACGAAATTGCTGTCCGACGGGTGAATGCGAATTTTCGCCCGTGCGTAAAAACATATACGCCCCTGACACTCCCATTGTAAAGTACCTGCTTACGGCGGCTATACCCTACACTAGGTATTAGGCCGTACGATACGAATTTTCGCACAAAATACGCAATTCGTACGGCCTTAGCACGCCCATACTGTACAATTGAAATGGCTATCCCCGCCTCCCTGTTGTAATACTGTACAATTTAAATGGCTATCCCCGCCTCCGTGTAGTAAAACGAGCGCCCAGGCGACCGTCGTACTGAACGCACGCCCCTCGAGCGAACAATTCGCACACAATACGACCGCTATACGCTCATGTCGTCCAGCCGACAGGAAGCTGTCATACTGGGCATGCGCAGTGCGAATTTTCGTACGAAAATACGCAAAAAACAGTCGTACGCTCGCACGAAATCGGGCAATTTCGTAGCTCTGGATCAGGCCCAATGGTCTGTGCTTCTCTTCTGTATTGCATAATGCAGGAGGAGAGTGCTGCCTCAGGATTTAGGACCAGATGTGACAGGAGAAGGGAGTGAGTCCATCCTAGTCAGATTCCAGGGCAAGGCAGGTTCATATACATTTAATTGTTAGTGATTCAAATCTGTATTTCTGAGGGAAACAATCTAATTCTCATTTATATATAAATTATGTCTATATTTTTTGTATTTCTGAGAGTGTGTGTGGCAACAGTTATATATATATATAGTACATGTACTGTATGTATTTTCATGCACTCATATATGTTATCATCTGATCAAATCTGAAATAAAAAGTAAAAAAGTAAAAGCACATATGGAGTTTCATAGAGTGACATTTTTAAACTTATCTTTAAGTTGTGTAAGTCTCACTTACTAACACTATAGGGCTGATCCTTAATTTGAGATGATAAACAGGTTGAAAGAAAGAGGGGAGTCATTTTTTTATTTTGTTGTCATATACAGTAAGTGATTGTAGAGCCAGTTGGAGTGGACTTTAGGGTTACTTCCAGGTCGAGTTGGGAAAATAAGTGCTGTAATTCTATCCAGGTCTCAGTGGTGTTTACCAGGAGGTAAGTATGTATTTCTTGTTTCCTAGGGCCTGATCCAGAGTTACGCCGATGCGTTGTGCTTACTAAAGCACAGCGTATCGGCGTTCACTTACCTTGACACTCCCCCTGTGCGGGCGTATGGCCTCTTCCTTACGCCGGCTGA
>WWET01000079.1:717331-730687 GCA_011038615.1 Limnodynastes dumerilii | reverse complement strand
CACAGGGGGAGTGCCAGGGGGAGGCAGCGATGTAACGCTGAGCGTTAGCACGCTCAGCGCTACATCGTACCTCTGGATCAGGCCCAAAGTCCATATTCATATTCTTGTATAAACTGTGCAATTTAGTGATTTACTGGGTGCTTAGCATGTCACCCTTATAAACTATATCATACTGTGTCTATCTATCTCTATCCTGACTCATTGATGGAAGTGTTGTTTCTCATAAAAACAGTTTGTGTGTGTGGAGAGAGAGAGAGAGAGAGGGAGAGAGAAAGAGAAAGAGAGAGAGACGTCACAATTTTGTTTCTTCCATAAGTTGCCTTAAAGAAGAGAAAGAAAGAAGAGTGAAGGAAAGAGGTAAGTGAACATATTGTTATATATATCTAGAAGATATATATTTAGGGTTTTTATTATTATTTATTTATTTATTTTACCTTTTGAAGTGGTGGGGGGCCCCAAAGACATGAGTGTACCGGGCCCCCGGATTTCTGTTGCCAGGCCTGGCCGAGCCCATCTAGAGCACAGAACTTTATTTCTGGAGAGAGAGATTCTGGAGAGCTGGAATTGAAAATGGAAGTGTTTGGCGAGGAAGGAAGGAGCATGATGCTTACACGAGGTGACTAGGGTGAGGTATTTCAATAGCATCAGCGCTGCTGATGTGCTCTGAGCTTTGTGGAGGTCTGCATTCAATCTGGTGTCACTTACCCCAAAACAAAAACACTTTGTGTAATTAATGATTGCCTTTTACTCTACAAAAGGTATTTCTATGTGATTCTAGAGCTACAATATTTGTTTACAGCTTGCCAATATTTAACATGAGGCTCCTTGAGGGCATTAAAGAAAAAACAGTGAAATAAGAAGCTTTGGTTTAAAGTATTAATTATCATACAGCTTATTTTGCAAGACAAAAAATTGTTTAAATACAATGAAATGAATAACAAAAAAATAATCTGTTTATTATCAGTAAAGCATCATTGCTGCAGTTACAGGAAAGGACACTGAATTACATATTGAAAAGAAATATTATAAAGAATGTGTTTGAGTCACTTGGATCCAATATTGTATTTCCGCTGGAATTGGGCTTCATACCAAAGGAACACTAAAACATATCAGTGGAACAAATGGAGCTGTTGAATAAGTTTGGCTGGCATTAGGGACAAAAAAGAGGTCATAGAAATAACACAATTTAAAAAATCCTTTTCTCTAACAGAAGTAAAAAAATAAAAAAAACTGTATGTGAATTATATTACGTTAACAGTATGAATAGGTGAGGGAGGAGCAGACATGGGGATATGGCTGTTGTAATGTAAATATACATATATTTAAATTTTTTGTTTCATGACTAAAAAATGGAAGACATGTGGTACATTGTTACTATGGGCCTGATCCAGAGCTACGATGTTACACTAAGCGCTGTAGCGCTCAGCGTAACATCTCTGCTCTGGCCCGACACTCCCCCTTGTAGGAGCGTATTAAGTCTCCCTTACGCCGGCGTAAGGGAGAGTTGATACGCTGGGACGGCGGCGTTAGTACGTTAAGGCCACCCTCCCAGCCTCATTACCCTCCCCCCGCCCCCCTACACTAACTTCAGTGTAGGGACGCTGGGGGACGTCCCCTCCAGCGTTCCTACGGCGCTACTATGGACGCCCGATCTACGATCGGGCATTTCCATAGTGACGCCGGGCAACATCTGCCCAATGTCACAACTATGGTTTTATTTAGGAGTTATAACATTAGTGGCAACAATCCCCCCACAAACAGACACACTGAAAGTTAGGCTCAGATGATGTTCAGCAGCTACCTGGCATCTTAAATCCTGGGGGAAAATGCAAGCAAGAGGCCCTGGATCGGACTCCAAATCCCACTCCCCCACCCCACACACTAGGATAACAGAGAGGTATATGAAACACTATGTGACAGAGAGATATATGTCCCACTGTGTGAAAGAGGAATCTGACAACTATGTGACAGAGAGATATATGGCACACTATGACAGAGAGGTTTATGCACACTATATGACAGAAAGGCACGTCTCTCCACATTAGTCCAGTGGCTAGTTCCAGCCATTCACCAATCAGCATGATGACAGTCATTCACTGCTCTGATCAGTGGATTGGTGGAGCTAGGTAGTGAATGGCTATCAGTATGCTGATTGGTGGATGGCTAAAACTATTTATTAATCAGCATGGTTACAGCCATTTACTATATGATCGCCAGCTGGAAGGCATATGGAGAATGCTGAACGTCCACTCTGACAGTGTGTAATCTACAATTAGAACAGCCAGGGATCATCTTTCATTACCTGCCTTTCAGCTGGCAACCCTATGTACTCAGCGAGTAGCTGCATACTACAAGGAGTGTGCAATTTAAAGAAGTTCAGCCCCTGATGGTGGGGATAGGCTTGGCTGCTCACACATAGCAGGTCGCGGCCCCTTAACAAAACTTCTGACTAAAGTAATTGCACTGACACCCAAGGATAGAAGTAGGGTAAGAGTAAGCAATCCTGTAAACATGGAAGGTATAAGAGAAAAACCCACAGCATCAAATGGAGAATCACACAGGCACAAACAAGGAGGAAAACTGCCAAGACAAGATTCATGACTTTACTCACTGTATGGCTGAACACTGAGGTGTCACATTCTGCGCCAAAGCTGCTCTCAACTTTTCCTTGCGTATCTCACATGTAATGCCTTATAGTACATATGTGCTTAACCTATCCCATACTGTACAATTTAAATGCCTTCCCCTACTCACAATGCATATACTGGGCCATGCGCAGAGATATAACGTTATCAAGTTACTGTTATGAGACTGACACACCGAGGCGCGGCGTCTAACTACCGAGTTTTATTCGCCAGAGCCCTTGATGGTGTGGATGAACTTGGCTGCGCCCCAGTAGCAGGACGCAGCCCTTAGTGGAAAATCCCAAGCTATTCTGAGTGACAAGGAGATATTGACAAACATCTACACAGACAGACTAGGATACAAGTGTAAGTATGGCAGGGGAGTAAAGCTAGAGATATACCATACAGCACAGTAATGACCACAGTATGTATAGATTACACACAGAGCCAGACTGAGTACAGGGCAGAGAGTATGCAGAGTGAATACGGGAGAATGCATAAAATACAGAGAGATAAAGTACTAACAGGCAGACTGTATAAACTGACAGGTCATAGTAGTCAGAGTAGTACAGATGGAAGCACCAAACACAGCGGAGCACAAGAGAGAACAGATAACAAACAGACAGACCAAACAAACAGGAGCACTTACTCAGCTTACACATGCAGGAGGCAGAGGTACAGAACTAAGGGAACAATGAACAAGACGGAGAGGTAGCACTCATGAATCACAGGATCAGAACTGATATCAAACCAGGAGCACAGACAGGAATGCTAGAAGCTATGACTGGTGAAGAGGCTATCACCTGACAGCTATTTAAGGGGAGAACCACATCTCTATTGGCTGCTGACTACACACAGCAAAATCCTCAGCTAGGGCATCCCAGCTGAAGGTAATCAGCTAGGTTTCTTAGCAAAAAGGAATACTGCAGGAAAAACAAGGACTGGAGTACCCTGCTATAGGACAATGATAACATTACACACTGCTGCCATACTAAAGCATATAACAGTTATGTACAAGAAACATACAATCAGAGTTATGATGCATAACATCTGGCACACGCATACGCAGTGCGCTCACACAGCCCGACTTATGGACACCACTTGCATAAATTAATCGTTATTAAGTCTGGATCAGGTTCATTGTGAAGGAATTTTGGGTACAATTAATCAGGTATAAAGAGCTTTGCAAAGGAGCATATAGTTTATGTATAACATTATATAGCTCTTTATTTCACCTTAAATTATCCCTTATAAAAGGGATGAAAGGGATGAAGCATTTTTTTATTACAAATTATTATTGAGCCCTTATAGGAGATAATGTGAACACAATTGAGGAATAAAGAACTTTATTATGAGGCATATTGAGCCCTATTTTACTCTATATATAATTAACCTTTTTATTCCTTCTTAATTGCGTTCAAAATATTAAACATAATAGGCATTTCTGTTCCTCCATAATAGGCTTTTATATGATATAGGACACTATTATGAAGGAAATATAGCTGTCATGTTGCAAGGAACCTGTTTCACTGCCTGCAGTCACTGACACAGACAATGCTGCAGAGCATTATTAGGCAATATCTGTGTCCACGGCTGCTCTCTGCTCGCTGTTGGAGCCACATGGTTTCCACTTCATCAAGTGGTGTCCCTGGAGCTAAATAAAGGCTGAAATGACTTTTCCTTTTACTCTTCTTAACAATTTCTACACATCTCAAGCACAATTGCATGCGATATTAAAATGGAATTTATAAGCATTTCTTTTATTTATTTATTTGTTTTGTAAAACTTCAATTAAAAATATGAATTATGTGTTAAAATTCTATTCTTTCCATTAATATTGTTATAAACAAAGATATCGGTCTTCCGAGTTATTTGTGAAGCAAAACAGTATTCTTGGCATTACTAGACGTGTTAATGAAAACATTTTTGTCACAGTATATTAAGCAGAAGGGGGAAATACCTTTCCATGTTTGTTTGTCAGAAATTATACTTTTTGGCAGGTCTGAAAGTCATATAGCAAATAATTTTGCAGCACAAGTGGTTCTTCAGTTATAAAATTAGAATGTTCAATATCTTCCAACATCTAAATGACTATATGTTTTTCGATGAGCAATATACTGTTTTCCCTTAATGAGCTTTTTTTTTGGAAAATCTATAGAAAAGTCATTGTTCAGTTGTTGATTGCATTGCTGTTTATTAGCCTTTTATATTCTGTAGCAGAGAGAGTCATATCGTCATTTGTTTAATGTGCCTTGCCCAGAGGATACCATATAAAGAATGTAAAACATAATACATTGGGTATAATTTGTAAACTGAAAGATCTTAATGTCACTAGAATGAAAGATCTTAATGTCACTAAACCTATTTATTCAAACTTGCAATTAGTTATGATAGTATATCTTTGCAAGGCTTTACAGATTATAATTTGAGGCAGCAAGACTCCAAAGCCTATCGCAAAATTAGGGTAATGGTCTTGAACTGCTCACATCTACCATGTAGGCAAGAGTGTAGTTTTGAGGGACTGTTGGTAATGCAGGTGTAGGGGGTAAAGAGATCACCTAGAATTTCAGGTCTTCAACAATCTTAAAGCACCACACCACACACACCTCCCAATCATGCTGATGTTGGTGAGAAAGTTCTGGGAGTAAGTACATTCTTTGATGCTTGGCACAGCCAGCATTTGGAGAAGCTCTGCAATTGTGAGCTAAAGGGACTGCTTATCACTATCATAATTCTATCCACAACCTTGACATGGCCATGCTTATTCTGTTGCTATAGTCATCCTGCTTTTTTTCCAGTGCCATGTATAAAACACATGGGACTGGATTCACACCAAAGAAGCAGAGGCTTCTTAGGAGTTTAAGTGGTCGTTTTTGCCACTGGGCATGCGTAGTCAATGTGACTACTCAATCTACATAGCCCATAGGCACGTAGGTGAACTACATATAGTCTTTAAAGATGCGCACATAGTTTTTTAGGTGAAAGGAGGCATGCCACGGCAGCCTCCGGTGATAATTAGGTAAAGTGGGTGGGGGAAGGGATGTAAATTCGGCTGGGAGGGAGGACTGGGGATTGTTCCTCCTTAAGAGGAAAAATATGCACAGTGATTTAAGGTGGCCTATGGCATTCATAAGTTTTAAGTTAAGCACCTAAAAATGGGATGGGGAAGGACCAGAGGAGAAGTAGGTGTGGATACATGTGTATTCGCACCTATAGATCACACACACAAGTGTGAATCTAGTCATTGGTGGTCAATAAGAGCATTTAAAGGAATACAAATGTGGTAGAGCGCTAAGGGAAATAAATTTGGATAATATGGATGATATAAAATAGGGAATAAAGCCAATCCCCTTGTGAATCGGACCTTTTTTTCTGTGAGAGTGGGAACCAGAGATTCGTAGCGGGGATTCCTCGCCCGACACTACGGACGAAATTGTGTACAGTGTCTCCCTGACAACCAACTGCCCGCACGTGGAGACTCAGACAGTGTTCTACTGATCCCCGGCAAAAGGAACTTTCTATTTGGATATTACATCAATCTATGTGACTCCAAAACTGTAAGTCCATTCCTTTTTGCAACATCTGAAGATCCAGAGAAGATAAGAAACTGTGAGAGACACTTTGTATATCGGGGAAAGTAGCAGACTTCATTCGCTTCTGGAATTGCTGTTTACATTCTTGGATCAGCATTGTATTAGGACCCTCTTTTATATTTATTTATTTATTTATTTATTTATTTAATTAATGCACCACATATTGACTCTGCGAATATTAGTTTAGAGCCTCAGGATTGGTATTGATTTTTGAACAGTACCTGTGTTGCCATCCACTTACTGAATTATATATTTCTTAATATAATTTTTTTTAGATTTTGGTTTGATTAAATCTCTTGATGTATTAATTTAATCATAGAATCTCGATTGGGTGAGTGTTAGGGGCGTGTATGTTGATACGCCCGAGCGTACGTTCGCATTCGCCCGTCGTGCGAATTTTCGTAACGCTGGATCAGGCCCTATGACTCAGTAAAAGTCACATATGACTGGACTGGGGGAAGATGAATAAAACACATAACTCACCCACCTTACAGTTTTTTTGTTATTTTTTTTGTTTTTTTACTTTGTTTAGAAGACTTCTAGCTTTGCCAATACTTTTTAACTAAATCAATATCAATGATCAAGTTTTATATCAACTTTTAACAAAATATTCAAAACTGTGGCCCGTATTCACAGTACCGGACGCATAGCATATATACGTCCGGTGTTTAGCGATTTTCACTACTGCGCATGCGTAGTAAATTTTTTACGTAATCTACGTATCTTTTTCTTATGTAGATTGCATAAATGCGGTCTTCCAGACCAGGAGATACATGCTAACTTGCAATAACATCTTATTGGCACCACAGCAGTCTGGTGACCATCTGTCATGTTAATTTCTATTTTATATTCTTCCAAATTTTCTAACATTTAACTACTTTGGTCCACTGAAGGATTTTTTTGGTTAGGAAACAATAAAATAACTATATTTCCATTTTGTTTGGATCTATGACAGGCACCAGATGGAGCAGCTTGTCTAAAACAATTGACTTAATCTGCACAGCAATTTTTTTAATTATTTATTATGGCTACAGCAATTTTTTGCATGTTTGTACACATATTAGTATGCACTTCTGTATCTCTTACAAACAATAATTTGGAGCTTAATAGAAGTCTAGAAGACATAGTAAACAACTGTGGTTTTACAATGTGGCAATTACAAGATGGGGATTGACAAAAGACCATCGAACAATATGTTTTAGACATCAAAACATGACCAGTTTTTTTTATTTATTATCATCTCTTGGTTTTATAAAGACTGCAAGGTCTGAAGTAATAAAATCTATGCAGCTTCAAACCCAAATCAGAAAAGTCTTCCCAAACGTCTAGATGTCTTAGATTATCATTCCCTTGGTATTGTGAAAGTACATGTTCATGTATGTTCATTTAAAGCAACACTCTTTGATTACCTCTCAATAACCAGACAATCAGAGTAACCTAAACGAATGAATGCTGAATGAATAAATGGCATTCTTAGCCATTCATTTTTCTGAAACGCCGCCGCAGACCCACCACACCTGCCACAGACAGAGATTGTTAGTTTTAGGATAATGTAAGGGAAGGGTTAACGATAGAGTAATGGATGGGGAGGGTTAGGTTCAGGCTGTGGGTTGGTGAGTCTAAGGGTTAGGCTGTGGGGAAGGGAGTGTTAGGGTCAGGCTACAGGAAGGGGAGTTTTAGGGTCAGGCTGCAGGGAAGGGAGTCTTAGGGTTAGGATGTGGGGAAGGGAGTCTTAGGGTTAGGCTATGGGGAAGGGAGGGTTAGGGTAAGAGTAGTGGAAGGGGGCGTTGGGGTTAGGGTAATGGAAGGGGAGGGTTAGGTAAAGTATTAGGGAAAGGGTTGGGGTTAAATTTATACTTACCATTCAAACAAGTGTCTTCTTTCTTGAGGGGATCTATTGCTTTGTCTCTGCAAGGCAAAAGCAACATATTTCCCAGTTTGGAACTGGCTGAGAGAGAACGGCCCTTTAGAAAAAGGACCGTTCGCAGTGGCGACCCATGCCCTCTAACCAAGGGTCTATATTTATGGGAGTCCAAGATGATGATGATGGACATAGCTGCAGACCCACAGCAGGTTGCAGTCCACAGTGGCAAACCCTGACATAGCATGCAGAAAAGGCACAAGAACATGTATTGAATGCTATACAGGAGACTGGAGCTGTTGATGTTGCACAGGAACATAGAAGACTGGAGTTGTGGAGACTGCACAGGAATGCAGGTGTCTGGAGATGTGAAGACTGCACAGGAATGTAGGTGTCTGGAGATGTGAAGACTGCACAGGAATGCAGGTGTCTGGAGATGTGAAGCATGCACAGGAATGCAGGAAGCACAAGGAAAATCTGGAAGCACAGAAAGTATTGGATAATTCAGAAGTCAAACTCAGGTTTAGAAATGATCCTATGCAGCTGGTCTAGGGAAAATTAATCAAGGGTGGGATTAAAGTACCAAACGGTGTGGTGGGGGGGTGACAATCACCTACTGTGTAAGCAGGAGGCCTTCTCGATACACCAGTTGAATAATATGTATCCAGGATGCCTCAATGAGATGACAGATCTGGATTTTGGTGATTGATCTAATTCCAGCTATCTTTGGTACTTGTATTTTTCTGAATTTAGAATGATATCAGGCAGTATGTTTTTTTGTGATTTTTCCTAATTCTGAATTACATATTTCTGTGTTTTATTATTTATTTTTATTCTTATATTCATTATTATTATTATAAATTGTATTTATAATAACTTTTTTACCTTTCTTTGAATTTATTTTCACCTTTTTTTAAATTAAATTTTCTTTTTTATTTTTATAACTAATTCTCATTTATTTGTCTTTATTGAGTATGTGTGATTACTAAACTCATATAAATTATATAAAATAAAAAAATATATTAAATATTCAATAATATATAAAACTTAAAAACTTAAAGAAAATTAAAACTAAGAACCATGTATAATACTAATGACAGGTCTTATCTCTGGAGGTCTTTTTGGAAAGTTGTGTAAAGGACAATGGGGTAGATTCAGAACTCCGCTTGCAATTCGTTTATTAGCGTAGCGTATTTACGTGACCGTTCCTTCTATGGATTCCTCTAGACACACCCCTTGAATGTACGTACTTTGACCGATTTCCGCTTTTCAAACCCTACCTTAACTTTTGACAGCGTAACCGCGCTCGTCCGCACACGTACGTATAAGCAACGCGGACTTACGCAGCTAAGCACGCCTATACTGTACAATTTTAATGCAAACCCCGCCTACATAGCGTAATTTAGGCGTACTTTTTGGCTCACGTAAAATTGGCATGCCCCCACGTACGGATTTATGCAACTGATATGTGAATGGTCCATACGCTCAGAGTTACGTTACATAACTCTGCGCATGCGCAGTACATACAAAATTGTGATTTTACGTGTCCGCCAGGCGTAAATCCGCACAGAAGTGTTGTTCTGGATCTGGGCCAATGTATCTAGCTCTTGGGTCTCTCTAAGCTCAGTGTCAATCTTTTTTTGAAACCAATATGAAATGTATGTAAGAATAAATGTTCCATTTACTTAGTACAATAACATCTTTACAAAAGACTGACTTGTCTAGACTATTTAGTGCGTGTGTATCCTTGCACAATATTAAAGTTAAATCATACTTAAAATAACAAAAAATTATGCACAATATATAAACTGTGAATGTATGTTTCCCTGAAGACTGTATAAATAAATCATTTAAGGATTAATAAGCTTAACCCTTTATATTTCTACTAATAAAGTTTCCATTCATCCAAATGTATATATGAATAAACGTCTGTTTATTGTATGCACTATCCATCCGCTGTAATAGTAATAGAAAAAACTAGTGTATGTATATGTAAATAATGTATTTCCTTTTTTTTGTGATTGGGACAGTTTGGTAACACACCTGGGAATATGAATCTACAAATTGGCTACGTGAGCCTATTTAAATAAGAACTCATGGCATTCACCATTAACCTTCTGAGAAATCGACTTTGAGTCGTGAAATGCGTCAAGATGTTTTTGCTAGAGACACATTTGAGCTACTTTGCTGCAGAGCTTTTTCCCAATAACAGTCTACAGTTATATTTGTTATATAGAGAACTTTCTTGAAATGGAGTATTGGAGACACCAAAGTACCGACGGTACTGTCAGTTCCTCAAAACTAACTTTGGCAATTCCTAACATCAGGTACATGCATGTGAAGTGGGAATGCACCTGTCACCCACCTAGCACAGTTTATACACTACAGGGGTGGAACTTCAATTGGTGCAACAGGTGCTGATCCAAGGGCCCACAGCAGTCAGATCCCCACCTGGTTCCCTGGGACATTATTAGGACTCAAACATATTTCTTGAACCTGGGCCCACAACCCACTGGTTTTTCTTCTGCTGCACACTGAACATAATCACAAGTTATATGGCAATTATAGGTACACAGTAGAGTACATAAAATATGCAGTTAGAAGAAACTATTAGTGTTTGGATAGATCACTTTAATTTGTGAGCAAGAGCACCACTGATTTATACCTGAACCCGATGACTTTGCAGATCTCTGCATTCTTTTGCACTGTGCATACCCCTTAACAAATGCTCACAAAATTGTGGCAATATTGACCTGAACGTCACTGCTGCGATCAGAATGGCATTTCTTGGGAGGGAAGTGGTGGAGGGATGTAGTCAATGGGGCTCTTTCAAAGTTTGGGAGTAAGGGCAAAACAGGTGCGAGTGTACAGCTCGGCTAAACCATTTTACAAAGTAAGGGGTGCTAATTAATTTTAAATAGTTTGCATGCAGGGAAAATACTTTATTTTTGCACACAGAACTCAAATTCTGCATAGCTTTATGTTTAATCTATCAAACAGAGTTGAGTTAAGAAACTTCACCTCTCAATTCTAATTCTGCTTTCTCTATTTACATTTGCCCCTTGCAGTTCAACATGGTATTGCTCAGGTCTACACTTGCACCTAAAAACAGGTGAAAGTGCAACTCTGAATCAGCCGCATTGCTCAGTAAGGGCATGCTCAGACAACTGAACACAATCAAGTTCCAAATGTAGATGTAAGCACCCACAGTTTACAAGAAAACAGCACCAATCTCAGGGCAGGGCTGATCCAGAGCTATACCGACACCTTTTTTAAAGTACAAGTATAGACTGAAGCAACATTAATTGTGAAAGCAAAATTACAATTGGCAGGTGAAGTTTTAGCTCAACTCTAATTTATTGATTAAACCGAATACTATGTAGTATTGTGAGTGCAGTTGTAAAGTATTTCCCTGCATTCAAAGAATTAAATTAACCACTTTCTTTGCAAAATTGTTTATAGTTGTTTTGCCCTACTCTTCAACTCTATATCAGCCCCCAAGTTTGTTTTTATCATTAGTCTTCCAATCATTAGTATGCTGATTAAGTAAATTAATCAATCACTGTGAAAACTATTACCAGGACAGCCGAGATGAATATATATCTGGCTATATTTAATCAGTTACTTCACTGAGGCAGAAATACAGTATACCAGAAGAAACCATTTTGATTCTTTGCATAAAAAAACCAAAATCTGGAGTCCACATGTTTGTGTATTCTGGCATCTGCAATTTATTACAGCTTTATTCTGTGCGGAATTTCAGAAATAGTACATGTAAATTACAATTTATAAAATATTGAAAATCAATATACAATTTGAATTCATAAGGAAGTTTTCATGGAAAAAGTAAACAGTTTATAGTAAATTTTGTATATGCTTAAACATAATTTTTATCATGATCTATGCCATTATGTTATGAAGGACAGTTCTTATAATGGAATGCACTGTGATTTATAAACTATCATTACTGGTTATAGGTTCATTTCATATCACAGCAATATATTTATGGAGTTGGTCTGCTTTATATGCGTTTACTGCAATTGCTCCATATTCCTTCAACAGTCCAAAAATATTCTGGTTGGTATGCTGGAAATAAGTGACCTGTGGATGAGTTTTATTTACATGGTAGAAAATGTAAAATGTAAACTTTCCCAATGAAGACATTCTTTATACAATGCAACAAGGATAATGACAACAACAATAATAATATGGATACTGGTTTGTGTAAACACTGACAGTTTGAGAATTGTATTAAACACAAATAAGTAGAAGTCCAATCTGATTGATGCACTTCCAAAGCAAAAGTGATGTTTATTAGAAAGAAATGAGGAACAATAGTACTGCAGTGCACAGCGACAAAGGGGTATAGTTGCCTAATACAACTAATACACCTGATTGGAGGGATTTGTTTACTGTTGTTATGCAACAGTAAATAAGTCTCTCCCTGGAAACCACGCGCAGCCCCTCACAATGTCAGGGCAGACCCGGGACTCAGAATTTCCCAGGTCTACCTTGATTGTTTTGAGGGATCCACACAGGTTTTTTGATTTTTTCACCAAAAAGCCCCGTCAATAACCGAGGTTGAAAAAACCAAGTTATTGCCGGGTGGTGATGTGATAGCGCATGAGTGACAGTTGGCACGTCATCGATCCCTGCACAGGGGGAAGCAGCTATGGCACATGACACTGTATTGGACAAGATATTAACCTTTAATATGCGCTGAACGATTGATTTTAATCACTTTATTCATTCTAACATTTGTCTACATCCCAAATGCTCAAGGAAAGGGAATATATCTTGCCTGACAATAGACATGAAAGTAGGTCCTGTCTGTCTCTGAAGACTAGTAGAAAAAGTGGAAGTAAGTGAAGCACGTTAGTAGTAGCAAGTAAAAGGCCCTCTTCTTTCAAACATGCTGTCATCTCCCCCATCCTCAGAAAACATATCGGCCATGACTGACCCTGATGTGTTTTTTTCAAACAATTTTCCACCATCTACTTTTTGGAAACCAACATCATGATGCTTGGCTGTCTGTCTTTGTCTTCTCACCCATTTGGCTAAGAGCTAGTGTAGTATATGTTCTTGAGGGAGGGGTTGCAGTCCTTCAAATGGGCAGTGCTGCCATTGCACTCATGGCTGATAAGAATAGTCAGGGCCGGTGCAATGCAGCCCGCGGGAAGGGGTTCTGGAGCAGGATGGCGCTCCCTACTTCGCAGCGCCTGGTGAGAGCACCTTGCAGTGTTTAACAGCAGCACTTATTTATTGGCACAGTACCCCC
>WWET01000079.1:691123-706781 GCA_011038615.1 Limnodynastes dumerilii | reverse complement strand
TCCTACAAAATGATGTCCTACAAAACAATAGAATAAAATATAGGTTACTAGAAAAAAGTGACCTGGTAATTAATCTAAATTCATAATTAAATGAATAGGAGTACTAAGAGAAAGGTAATAAAGTATGTATGTGGTATTAAATATTTAATATATGTAAGGGAAAATTAAGAGAAAGGTAATTTAAATGTTTAATGCCTACTAGTTTGAATATAGTTATGTACTTTGAAAGCCATTGTGAGTCCCTGCTGCAAAGGCTCCTGTTGCGAATTAGGGACAGTCAAAACTGTTTTATGGCTGTTCCTATTTCGAATACGATCCCTCTCAGAATTTTTTTTATGAATGGGTGAGTATACGATTTGCATATTCAACAATTTACTTTTTGAAGCGCCGCTGCCGGGGACTTAGGGTTAGGCGGCGTGGGTGGAGACTTAAGGTTAGGCTGTGTGGGGGAGACATGGGGTTTGGGTTAGGGAGCGGGTTGAAGGAAACTCACCTTTTGGAGCACCGTGCTTGGTGCTTTGGGGACCCACACTCTTTGAAAGCTATATGATTTATATTGGGAGTAAATTTTGTCACACACCGGAGATTTTTCTAACAATGTGACATCTGTAACGGTATTACTCACTTTTTGCATTCCTGATTTGTATATTGATTCACACACACTTACATGATTTAGCAGTGAATCTGTCTTTAGTCTTGTCTGGACAGCAAGCACACTCATTAATGGAGAAGGCATTGTGACAGTGTTGATCATGAAAATTAGCCGCTTTCAAAAATCAGATAATATGATCATATGCTGTATGCTGTAAATTGATAAGTGTGTCATTACTGTGTCAGTAAACAGTACACATTGTTAAGTTGTCCACTATCGTGTGATCTGCAGGGAAAACAGTCTGGAAAGCTTATTACTCTCTTTGGTTGATGTGTCATAATATTACGTAATACATAGATGTGTGGAAAAACCCTTTTTGTTTGTTTGTTTTTTTTACTTAGAAAAACCATCCTCAAAGACTTGTTTCTTGGTCTTGTGTTTTGGCTTTTAAGACATGGTTTGAAAACTGTAAAATTATAAGTTTTACTTCCAACACAAGTATTAATAGACCGGATTCAGAGCTCGAAGTGTCAGCAGAGATCCAAAGCTAGATCCCTGTAGTACTGAGAGTCCTGTGCGTGCGAGGGGAAACCACTTCCTTTACATTGACCGACTTACAACAGCAAGACCCTAACCTAAATGTAAATCAAAATGCCATTTTCTGCACCATTCTCACTTAATATGTGGACAGCATATAAGTCTGGATAGGGCAGAAGGGCTGATGCATGCATTTATTGTACAGACACAGCCCCTTCACGCCATCGGAAACACTTTCAGTATGGAAATCAGGATCGAGATCTGTGCTGTTATGTTTGCATGTGCCCATGAAAAATACAGCCGTTTCTCAACTTGTGGCTCTCCAGGAACCTACAAGTCCCAGCATGGTTTCACTGCATTGCCAGTGGATCTTGGCCAAAGATTCAATGCAAACATAGGTGTCAATGTTTAATAAATCACTGAGCCGCAAATGCTGGATGTCATGCTTAGGTCCTCTTTCAAAGAATTGTTTTACAAACAGTTGTTTAAAAATAGCCTCCCTCTTTCTACACATCTCTTTCTAGGATGGTTTGCATGTTGGAAACTATGGATTACTTTGTGCAATTCATTTTGGATTGTGGCATCATATGCATCAGGATTGGTTCCCAATGAGCACATAGGGGTAGATCCAAACGCATGTAAAGCTTGCGGGGGTCCATCGCTACGCAGCCGTATCGGGGAGTGCCCCAAGCACTTCCCGCTCTCAGTAAGAAGATTCCTACCTTAACTTTTATGACCATATGGCCGTAGATCTAGTCGTAGCGGGGATTCCTCCTCTCTAAATGGCTATCCCCACCTATATGGCAGGGATAGAGCTATTGGAAGTGAAGGGTCTGCCCCTGCCCCTTCCCCATAAGTACTGAAGTATGTAACTTACCATCATCATCATCATCATCAATACTACTCTTTATCACATGAGCAAATAGTTTAGACATTACTGAGGGAGTTTCAGCTTTTAGAATAAAAGAATGTGAAAAGTCAGAGATATACACTCTATAGCTCTCATAAACCCTCATAAGCTCTCTTCAGGATTCACTACCTGCATTATTTTGTTTGGCGTGATGTCACTGTTAAGCAATGATGTGGCACTTCTGACAACCCTACACTCAGAGACAGAAGGTGGTGCAGGGGAAATATAACAGATGCATACATGTGTTGGCCACTTAATTTACAACAGGGCATCTGGACAACGTCCACTAAAAAGAGGCCATGACCTCAACCATTCCTTGCCACGGTGGGTGGTATAAGGGAAATTAGCAGTTTGTCTTCACATGCCCGAATCAGTAGTGCCAACTGTAACTTTCACATAATCATAACTAGAATCCACAAAGGATGCAAAGCTAGGACTGGTCACAACTTGATCTGGTACGTTCCTGATCAATCAACTTATCTATTATTATACAAAAATAATAATATTTTTTGTCATATATTAAATGCTTCTGTCTGTATACATCTCTATAGTACAATGTTCACACAAAATACATCAATTTAGGGATAACCCATCAACACTTTCCAATTACCAACAATATTCTTCAAGCTCCTCCAAATCCCTTCAAGTCTTTCCAACTTCCACCACGACCCTTCAAGTCCCACCAAGACCCTTCGCTTTGATTATTCCCAACAGAAACCATAATTCTTTTTTTCTACACAAGCATAGCACAGTCCCTGGATTGCTGTCTAACTCTCTAGGCTGAAAATGTATTGATATTTAGGATAAGAAGTTTATCAAGGTTGGTGATCTGTACTCACCAATGGCAAATACAATACATAAGCAAATTTAACGCTATAGAAGTAAAGTTCTCCATAAAAGAACATACATGTTGTCTCTGAAGGCAATGCAATAGGTGTGACAAGCCTCTGGGCTTCTCACACCTATTAATAATAAGGCATTTTCAGTATTCAAATTTATTAACCATTACGGACCAGATTCACACCCAAGAAGTAGACGCTTCTTATGTGCGCGTGTATAGTAGGTCACTTACGCAATCTATGTACCAGTTAGGTATATAGGTTGTCTCTGTGTGGTCTTATGCATATCATAAGTGCCATAAGGTACCTAAAAACGGCGGCAGGATGGGGGCAGGACGGGTGAGTTAGGTGCGGATCTGTCCGCATCTATCTCACTCAAATCTGTGAATACGGCCCTACATTTTTATGAAGTCCTTATATTTTAAAACCTCTGAATAAATTCCTCTAGCTTTAGTGCCTGTAACTGCATGAATCCTCTGTAACTACGGGGCAAGGACCGTTTTACATGGATTAAACTTAACTGTTTGTGAGATTTCACATTGGGAGTAACGTGATAAAGAATTTGCCTTCCTCTCTGCTTTCTAATGCAGAAGGAAAAGCCTTGTGTTATACAGATGGCACCACCAATATCAGTGACAACAAAAGAGTGTTTTGTGTATGAATGGCAGTGTAGATAGGTGTCTCATTGGCTGAAAACTGTATTGCCCTTGCTTAACCTTACTCAGAATGAAATGCAGAACATATATTTGATTTTCTACTGCTGAACATACAAGAAGAATAACAAAAGAAGAGTGATATGGGAATTAAAAATCTACCAGTGTAACACAATAAATATTTAATGTTTTCATCTAATACATGACATGCAAACAAGGAAAACAGAATACCAAAGAATGAATGGATGACGAGAAGTCATCCCCATATAAAGCCTTCTTTAAAGCTAATGTTTACTAGTCCAACTGAACAATGAAGTGCCTAGTTTCCTTGGTGAGACTTTTTTTTTAATCCTAGCAATTGCTTGTTTTCCCGTTTGCATTGCTATCTGAAACTGCAGACGCATACATGTTTTTTTCTCTAAAACAATCATATACTTAGCAGTTATAAGGAAATTATAAGTAAAACAGTCTTATGGAACTAAATGCAATAAAGAAGTGGTTTATTTTAATATTCAGTATATTTTTTAGGCCCCCAATAACAAAGCAATAAGACGTGTTATAATTGAGTGTTTAATGGCATTAATTAACTTATAAAATGGCTTCTAAAAGTGAATATTAAACAAAATTATAATATATTTGCATATCATTTGTACAGTGCTTATATAATTTGTAGTGCTGCACTAATGTGTACATCAAATAGAAACACCAGTAATCAAGTCAAATATACAAAATTTATTGCAACGAAATGTTCAATAAAAACAACAAGACTTCAGTTCATTGGCTATATTCTGCAAAAGTCATGTAATCACTATAGCTCAAATCCATTCATATAAAGGTTCTGGGGTGGTAAGAGGACGAGTGTGACCGTATGCTCAGTATGGCAAATAATCATAAAGGAGATGAGAGAAAGTTTCCAAATGATGGGCTAGGGTATATATTAAAATAAGCAGCAATATTCTGCAATCTTGTGTCCAAGAAGGGTAAAAAGTCAATCACGATCTTACCCGTGGCTGGAACACATCCGCGCGTTTATATAATTTGTGCAGTATTTTAATTGGTAAAGCGTCACGATACATTTAATTTAATTATGTATGGTTGGTTACATATTTAGTGCATTTGATTTGTCACTTAACAATGAAATCTTTAATGCAGCATCAATAACATTTCCACCACACATAACAGTCGGACAATCCTGTACTTGAGGTTGGGTGACTGGGACAGCAGTAAAACATACCATTTGACCGTTCTGTGAATGTACGCGAAAGACCGCAATTTTGGGTTGAAATAAGGTTTTGGATTGGTCAGAAAAGGCCCATTATTTGCTTGGAGTATGTTCAAATGCAGCAATGTGTTCTTTTTTATGCCTCACTCTGGATCCAACCCTCTGTGCCCCTGTGTTACATTTTGATACTATAAGGTAATTGTTTGCTCTTTTAGTAGCTGTTGGGAAAAATATTACTGCAAAAAACTATTTGCCAAATGGTATAACAATGATAAATAACATTAATTACATCTTAACCTGGAATGATGTTATCATTGTAAAGAAAACAAAATTCAGATGTGACTTGGAATTGAAAGGCTATGGAAATTCATCTAAATTTATTTATTGTTATAGCCTAACCTAAATATTGGGTCAGTAAAATGCCGGTCGGATACAGCGTACTTAAATGTCAATGACTGGCAGATAACTAATAAGGGTAAATGGCTACACTGCCTTTCAGTCATAGAGACCTAATGGCTACCCCTGACTCTCCCCTAGAAGACACCTCCTTAAAATTTGAGGGAGGGTAATTCCCTCCTGCCCTCCCCATTAAGTAACTTATACTATAACCTAACGTCTCCACTCAAGCTCATTAATCATAAAGTGGTCTATTTACATACAGCTTCATTTCACTGTGAACGAAGCCGCATCAGGCTTAACAGCGAGCCTGGCAGCTTCATTCACAGTATTCACAGTATTTACAAATACTCACCCCTCCTGCGAGGTCCCGCAATGATCTGCCGGGTCACCGCAGGACTTCTAATTCATGTGATGCATAAATTAAGTACAGCACATCCGCAGTGATTCTCATTCAACACTTTTCTAGTCTCGACATGAGAAATGCAGTGCATGCGCAGTGTATTTATGCTAGGACTTGGACACCTGCAGTCAGACGGGTCACCCGGACAGGTGAGTTTTTACTATTTACTAATTTTTTTTTTTTTTTAACTTAAAAAAAGTATTTTATTTATTTATAATTTTTACTAGATTAATATTCTTATGTATTCTGGCAGTCTTCCCATACATAACCCCCTTTTCTTCTCCCTAATAACAGCTATAAGGGGCAGGAAAAGAGGGGTATATGGGGACATCACTGGAATACTTACCCTTAACACCAACCCAAGCTGGGGTTAGTCTTACGCCGGGAGTGGAGTGTAAAATCCGCTCCAGCATTTTGTAAATTTTAAACAGTTCATTTTAATGCGATAGTGCCAGTTTTCGCTTCAAAACTGGCACTATCGCATTAAAATGAGCTTTGTAAATAGACCCCATAATGTATTCTTCTCATCCCTAAGCTCCCAATACTAGGGTAAGAGTCTTGTGAAAAACTGAGAGCTACTAATTTGCCTTGGCAAGCCAGGCAGTTCCAGGTAAGTGTTCCAAATTTAATCAGCTGGTTGGACACCTATTTAGTAAAGCTATACTTTTATTAAATTTACCTATTTCAACATAACTTACCCAACATAAAATTAAACATATTCACAATAATGCATAAATATTGATTATAAACCAATTAGCAGTAGTTCCCTATTTCTGGTCACACACTGCAATCTGAATATTGGTTTGATTTTCTAGCACCCAATATCAGTATGATACATTGGGCCTCATTTACTAAGGTCGATTTTGATATCGCTCGACATCGCTGTGATTTTGAAGCAATTTTTTCCCAAATTTTTTTGGATGTTGATTGATTTTTACATGGTAAAATCGCCATGCTTTTCATTTATAAAGCACGGCGATTGTCCATGTAAAAATCGGAAGCCATCATTCAATCCCTTATCATGGCGATGCATGTAATACTATAAGGCAAAGCATGGCCATGTTTTTGTGTCCATGCTTAGCCTTATAGTACTATAAGCGTCTGCCTGACATGGGGTTAAATGATGGGCGTTACAGTGATGTGTTCTTAAAAAAAACAAATCAGTCACCAATAAGAACCCCAAAATGACATTTCAATAAATAACAGTGCCCAAAATACATTCCCATTACATAATGTATCCCCCCTTACATGTTTTAAATAAACAGGTGGCCACTCTGTAATATTTTAAGCAATGTGTATATTATTTGTGGAGTGTAAAAATGCATAAAAAATATTCTGTACTCACCGTTCTGCAGTCATCAAACTTATGATGACTTGCAAGGTGTTCTGGAAGTGAAGAATGTCGCCTGGCCTGAGTTGATTGTAGTCCGGAACAGGTGCTTGCCAAAGATGTCTAGTTGCTTGTAGTTCTTCTTTCCGATCCTGTTGACACACAAACTTGATACTTCTTTTTGAGTGGTGCCGATACTAATGAGCATTCGGCCACTAGGGATCCCATTTTATACTGTAAATGATGTCACACGGACCTCTAGCGTCTAAGACGTCTTAGACACTAGAGGTCCATGTTATGGCTCCTCTCTTTTTTTTCCTCCAAAGCAGCCTCTCATCACAGTTATTTCCCTCTTTACATCTGTCTTTTAAACCTCTTTCTTCTGCCTCTCTTTATACCTATTCCCCTTCTACATAATTGTGTACCTAATCCCTCTGCCTTATTTAATTTCCTATATTCTCCAAGCAAAGCAGGGACTCCCAGTGACCAACACAGGGGAGTGTGATGTGCAGTAATAACATCACTGAGCTGCAACCTTCTAAATTTGTTAGTGACTTCTAATTCCTGGGGTGTAATCCTAGTCCTAAGAATGTGCCTAGTTATTGACCCTTCCCTGCCCAAATGGTTTTATTTCTGAAACTGTCCGGCAAAGACCAGTGCACCAGCTGTAGTGCCAGAAGTTTAGCTTTCGTGTTGTAGGTCCCACCAGGGTTTTCCCATGAGCCCTCTGGGCCATTTCACGGTTGAAGGGGAGCAATAAGTAGCAAGATGGATTGAGAATTCTGTTCTTTCCATTGCATCCATTAAGGTGTCTGTGCAGAAGGCATGTAATAAAGTTTGCACTGCTAGTTTGCACTTCACATCACCCTAGGAAATAAACAAATATGTATTTGTAGTGTGTGGTATGTTTGCCACACTCATACCATAGCACAAGCTGAGGAATCATGTGTTATCATGGAATCTAAGTTCTGTACAAGCACCAGAGGGTTTCACAGTTGACAGATATGGCCATGCTGCAGATACAGACAACATATCTTATGTGTGCTGGAGTGTGCAAAGATGTTGATGAATGCTTCACCCGTATTTAAGTAAAAAAATCTATTTTGCAGTTATTTTTTCTTCCTGTGCTCTGGCTGCTGACATTAAAGAAATGAACTTGCATTTATTTCATAAATCCTTCTGACTTGTGTAGCAATGCAATTGTATTTTCTCTTAGACAGTACAGTAATTTGTTGAAATATATCTGCTTTCAGTGCTATTGTAGAAGTTTTACCACCACAATGTTATTTGGTAACTAGACTCCCCCGATTGGTTATCTGGTTAAAGGAATGCAGCGGTTAATAATGTTTAACAAAATATAAAGTGGAAATGTAAAAATATAGGAATAAAAAATAGAAGGGACGTTTGATATATGGAAGTGCATTGAATGGAAAACAGTTACTACAAGTGCTGGCATGATATACAAGGGTGCAAGCAAGGGGGGAAATGGATCCTTACAGATGGACAGCAGTCTGGCTGTATGGCTGTACAACTGGGCAGCTGAGCTATACTGCATTCACAGAAGGGCTACTATTTTGTGCCTGTGCGTAACAGACGCATTGCCCATACATGTCCAAAACAGTCACCTGTTTTTACAGTCATCACTAATTAAAGTCATATTGGTATTGGTTTTTATAATTTTTCATGTACTGACTATGTAAGAAAAATGTTATAGAAACTGTACAGACATCTGTGATTCATATGAGGTATATTTAATTTTGTAAAAAGAGCGGATTTCAACCTAGACACTAACTTAAGGGGCCTAGGGATCCCCACAGGGCCAGTGGCCAGCATCTGGCCCTTCCAAACTAAATATTCCTATTCTAGCCACTGTTACAGAAGCTCCGTAAGGGAGCCCAGGCCAGTAATGACCCTGTAATGACCCTGCTACTGGACTTTCTAGAACAGAACAGTTGAGCGTACTGGACTACTGAAGCAATGGGACCTGACAGAATACAAAGGAGCACATGAGTCATTGGGCCAGATCCTAAGCTAAGTACGCTAGCGTATTTACGCTAGCCGATGACGTAAAATTGCCCTTTTGTATTTACTGCGCATGGCAGATTTTACGCCACGTAGCTCCTTACATACGTACCATCAGCATAAACATGAAGGAAGGGGTGGGGGCATCAATAAAACACCAGTAATTACGCGTTGTAGCCGTAAAAACGCTATGCGTTCAAACGTAACTAGCCCGTAGGTCTAGATCTACCCCATTATGTTTATTGTCTTCCTGTCAGGAGAGTTGCAATTGCAGAACACTCCACGGCAATTTAATGTACAAACTGCATAAAATAACCGTGAATTCTATTACACAATTTATAGTTATTTTATTTAGGTTTTGTCTGAATAGTGACCTAACCTGTGTCATTTCTCTGGGAAACAATTAAATGCTACAAATATCTATATAGCAATATATTGGTGGATGTTTTCCTAATATTATTTTTTTCTCCTCACATGGTAATTACATAAATGATTTAGAGACTTGAATAAAATTATTATGAAGTATGAAACACAATTCATAGTTGTCTAATTCAAGCTTTGTCTGTACACACGGGCAGAAGTACCCCACCTGTGACCCCAAAGCATGGAGGCGGGGACCAAGTCTGAATAGGGAGGTTGGACTCACATCCTTTGACCTTTCTGCTCATGTACTGGCAGCTGGCAGAGACAGCACTTGGCACTCAGTCTATGACTGGTGAGCATTGTTTATAAAGACATTGCAGGAGCCGTGACCATACTACATTTATAAGCAGCACATCCTCTGCTCCCACAGTAGAATTGTCAATGCAAACCGACTTGTGCATACGGATTGAGTAAGTTGACTTGCATTAGTACAATGCATGCGCAGTACATCCACATTGGATTGCAGCTGAACGATGCTGCATTCTGGTGAATAATTTTTTTTCCATATGTTAACCTCCATTAATGGGCTGGATCCAGACTTAAGAAGGAGCTTGAAATGAAAAGAGAGGAAAGTTACTCCTGGGCTAAACCATGCTGATTGCAAGGGGGTCATATTTCATCTGTTGCAAACAGTATTAGAGTTGATAGGTGATGTTTCCTATCCCAAGTTTAAATAACAGTGTGATTGTAAAGCTGGTCAGTATCTGTGTGCAGTAAACAATTCAAAGATATATCCCTGCATGCAAAGAATACAATTAACTTGACTCCCCCTGCAATCAACATGGTTTTGCCCAGGAGTAACTTTCTTCTCTTCATTTCAAGCTCCTTCTTACGATTATTTAATATATATGTCTCTCTATTGCAATTTTCAAGATATTATTTTCCCATATGGTAATTATATAATTATACAAAAACAGTAAAGGTACTGTAGCAATTCCAATATTATTGTAAAAAATCACCATTAACGTGTCCATCTGACTAGTGTAACACAGTCAGACACAGATATCAATCCAGATCCATATCCTTGTAACCTTCCCAACAGAAAACTAATCACTTCCCCAGCAAATATTACAGTCCAAATAGTAACCAGTTGATTAATACCTTGGATTACAATAGCCCTTCCTACAAATGTCAGTCACCCCACACAAGCAATTTATTTCATACCTTTAGTCAAACTAAACTATTTTGTTGCCAGAATGTATAATATTACCGGATACAATGTAGAATCACTAGGCTGAACTAAAAAAGACGTATAAGCAGTTCCTTTACACAAAGTAATAAATCTTTTAACACTGAATCAGGAAATACACTGAAGTTTAAAATCTCATGGGCTGTGATTCAATTATGCTCACTCTATTTTGTACAGTACAGTGCTCATAAATCAATAAGTACTGCAAACAACAGAACAACCTACTATATTAGGAATTAAGATTTACAATACATATTTTTATGATTACATGCATTGTTAGAGAACACTGAAATAAGGAGAAAGTAGTATTTGTTGCAAAGTTAAAACTCAGTGTAAGTTCCTGTAATGAAGTTGCTTATCTGCATATTTTTTAAAAAAAAGATGTAAAAGATGGTGGTCTGGATGTAGAAATCAGATATTGTTTTTGTTCTCTGCATGCGCATTTACCCGTGTTAACCAATCAGAATCCATTCTAACTCATCCAGACCTAGGAGGAATGGCAACTAGCGATTTTAAGTGGGCATTCCTTCTTGGGTCCCCACAAAGAACAGCCCCATTTTTATAGGGCCGTTCTCTCCCAGCCAGTTTCGAACTGGCTGGGATATCGATTGCTTATGCCTTGAACGCGGTGCTCCAAAAGGTGAGTGGCTAAACTAACCCCAAACCTTCCCCTAACCCTCCCCTTCTATTACCCTAACCCTCCCTTCCCTGCAGCCTGACCCTAACCCTCCCTTCTCCCTAGCCCGACCCTAATACTCCCTTCTCTATAGCCTGACCCTAAGACCCCCCCTCCCCGCAGCCTGACCCTAATCCTCCCCTTCTATGGTCCTAACCCTAACCCTTCCTTCCTAAGTGCCTAACCCTAAACACCTCACCCCCCGATACTAATATGCCCCGGAGAGGTTACTCACCTCTCCATAGCTGTCATCCTGGCGGGTCTGCGATAATGAATGGGCAAGTATGCCGATCGGCACACTCAGCCATTCATGAAAAAAATGTCTAAAATGGTCCCTTATTCGAAATAGAGACAGCCAAAAAGTAACTTTCTGCTGTCTCTATTTCACAAAGCAGGCTATCGGACCAGAGATTGCAACCGCATCTTAGTACAATGTGTGCTGTATAGGCGTAACCTGTTGATCATACTGATGCAGACTTGTGTATTTCCATGACTTTCCAAGTCAGAAAAGTTAAGGTAAGTCCTGTAAAAAGTTCATTAGTGTGAGTTGTAGTGTTAACCCACTATTACACATTACAGATCCCTAATGCTGTGTTTCACTTGTTTGCAGAGAGTAGCTCTCTCAAAGGGATAGATTCCTCTTGCATAAATCCCAACAATTACTATGTTAGGGGAGTGATGTTGATGTGCATAAATAACTACTCAGCCACAACAAAAGTAAATGTGCTGTGTGAGAGAAACACCAAGATGAGAGGATTATATAATCAATTATTGTAAAAGCTGGCTTTATTATAAATTTGTAATCTATACATATGCAAATAATAATTATAAAAATTACATACATTGGGCCTGATCCAGAACAACGCTTCGGAGCGAATTTACGCGTGGCGGAGACGTAAAATCGCGTTTTGTAAGTACTGCGCATGCGCACCATAGAAAATACGCTCATTAGCCTTGCGTAATTGTGAACGTATGGGCCATTCACAAATTTGTCACGTAAATACTTACGTGTGGGCATGCCAATTTTACGTGAGTCCAAAATACGTCTGAATTACGTTAAGTAGGCGGGGGTTTGTATTTAAAGTGTACAGTATGGGTGTGCTAAGCGGCATACGTTCACGTAGTCTATATGTCCGTTACGCGAATAAAAGTTAAGGTAGGGTTTGGGAAGCGGAATTCGGTGAAATACGTACGTTTAAGGGCTGTGCCTAGGGGAGTGTATAGAACATACGCGTGCGAAAATACGTTACGCGTGGAAACATATTGCACACATAGTTCTGGATCTACCCCATTGTATGTAGCGTAATTTCTATGCACTCCCTTAGGCACCCCCCTCGTCCGTACGTACTTTGGCCATTTTACGCTGCCAAAACCCTACTTTAACTTTTCCATACTGACGTATGTAATGGATTTATGTACGTGGCGGCCTAACCCAGCCCATACTGTCCAATTTAAATGCCTTCCTCTGCCTCCAAAGCGTAATTACGGGTGTCGGATTGATGCCCCCGCCCCTTCCTTCGCATGCGCAGTAAAAACAAAAAGGCATGAAAACACTAGCATACTTAGCTTAGGATTTGGCCCATTGCTATCTTTTTTATTTTTAATACTAAGGTGGTGCTATGCCTTTTTTTTTATTTGCATCAAATGTTTTAGATTTTATGCTTATATTTTCTCAACACTGGCAATGGGATACAGGCTTGACCTCCTCTTCCCTTTCTTTTTGGGATTTCTTCTTGTCTTTTTCCATATGTACTAAAATCACTGAAATAGATACATACATGATGCTCGAAAGGATATGGGTAAACAGTCTTCCATTATTGCTTTTCAAGTTCCAACAAAATGTGCTGTTTGCTCTCTCTTTTACAAGATCAAATGGCAGTCAGTAGAGAGTGTTCCGAACCTAACATCATGTGACTAAAATATGCGATGTCATATTTCCCAGTCTATTATCACACTAAAAGGGACTTAGGTTCTCAATGTAAATGATATACATTAAATATCATGTGCAGATATAGTAATGTTATTTATAGCTAGCCAGACCCTATACCTCTGCCAGTATTAGTAGTCTTCAGTATCTCTTATGGTTTAGCATATACATATATCTGGTGCAGTAATCTAGGACCGTATTCACACCAATAAATCGCCTGCGGGCAGCCTCCGGGAGTTCTTAATAAGAGTGGATGGGGGAGGTATGGAACGGAGCAGGGAGGGCAGGGTAGGGAAAACTCTTAAGAAGGAAAATATGCATGGGAAGTAAAGGAAGAACTAGGGCACTCTTAAGTGTGCTAGGTTTGTTATATAAGGGGGAGGTGGTGGGAGAGGGAGCTTTAAGTTAGGTGAAGATACATGCAAATTCACACCTTCTTAAAGCTTTCTCATCTGTATTTTCTTTTTTCTGAATTTCCAGTAAAGCCCATTTTGGAGTGTAAGGGAGATAAATGACTGATAGATAGGTAGATTGCTCAAATTTTTTATCTGCTTCCAAAAATAGCACCCTCATAGGCTATGAAAGAGGTCTGCTTCAGTGGCCTGGCATTTACGGCATTTGTGTGTTGGGATGATCCCATTTAAAAACTATGATAAGGAGGAATATAGAATAATTTTATGTGTTTAGAAGGAGATTGTTGTCAGTAACTTTCTTGAGTTAAACATCGTTTTAAACATTTGTGGTATACTAATAGTCTTTCCAGCCATTGTGATTAGCCAGAGCTCACCTAGGGGTGATATAGTGTTTTCTCTCAGGGATAATGGTGGGACAGAACATTTTGTGTAGCTGGGGTTTTGCTAATAAGGTATCTAGAGCTTTTTCCAGTCTGCTTTAGAGAAAAAGCGAGTGACAGAATAAATGTAATGCCAGGCTTGAAGGCAGGAATGCTATTGTGTAGGCTTGAATAGTTTCATTTTTCATATCTGCTGAATAAAGGTGAAGGTCAAGGGCCAGATTTACTAAGCTGTTTAGAAAAGTGGAGATTTTGCCCATTGCAACCAATCAGATTCTAGCTGCCATTTTCTAGTATGTTATAGGAGAGAGAGAGCTAGCATCTGATTGGTTGCTATGGGCAACATCTCCACTTTCAAACCGCAACTCAGTAAATCTAGCCTCAAGACTCTCTTTTGGGTTTGACTGATAAGTTGAGGAAGAGAACATACACGTCCAACACACCATATATCAAAATAGGAGTGACCCCTGCTATAAAAGTCAGGATTTTGTAAAAATGCTAAATGTATTGAATTTTGTACATTTAGTCCAGCTTCACACAAAAGAATATATCAACGTTTTCTAGTATTCCAGAGCAAGGGCTATATCTAATAATTTGGGAAATCTGGACATGCTGGTATGAATGTTTTCATACATGTTTTGTAAGAACTCTGGTCCTACAGAGGTGTGAGAATAAAGATTGGAATAGTGTGGTACACCTGTTGATAGAGGCGCGCTCTGTAGTGCGAGGGGTGAGGGACAGCGTGGGACTGTTGCTAGGCAACAGCCAGATGATGGAGGCGTGCGGTGTAGCGCAAGGCGCCTCTGGAAGATTTGGGCAGATATCCGCTGAGGTGCGAGTGAGAGTGAGTTGACAGTTAGCTGGTGTGAGCGACGGTTGGAGGAAGGAGGCAGAGGCAGCTGAGAGAAGAAGTGGAGGAGTAGTAGTGAAAAGTCAAGGAAAGTGCTGGAGAGATTAACGGAGGGAGAGTGCTTTAGTGACAGCGGAGCAGACGGGTGACAGCGGAGCAGCTGAGAGAAGGTGCCGGAGAGATTGACATGAGGGAGAGCGCATTAGTGACAGCAGAGCAGACGGGTGACAGCGGAGCAGCTGAGAGAAGGTGGCGGAGAGAATGACATGAGGGAGAGTGCATTAGTGACAGCAGAGCAGACGGGTGACAGCGGAGCAACTGAGAGAAGGTATCGGAGAGATTGACAGAGGGAGAAAGCATTAGTGACAGCGGAGCAGACTGGTGACAGCGGAGCAACTGAGAGAAGGTATCGGAGAGATTGACAGAGGGAGATAGGGCTCTTCAACAGAAAACTGCCCCTATCGCTTCAAAATGACATTTCTCATATTTAAAAACCCTGCATCGCCAGTGGAAACTATAGTTTCCTTGACGATGCAGGACTCCTTCTCCTGCCATCACAGGCCCGTTCATATGAACGGGCTCCGTGTGTAACGCACATTTATGCAGGGGTGAAGGAGTGGTGAAGCGGAGTTTCTCACTCCGCTCACCATGCAAATCTAACACCAGCTCAGGCTGGCGTTAGGAGCTGTTCGCAGGGAGATCCCTGCGAACGCCAGCTCAGGCTGGCGTTAGGAGCTGTTCGCAGGGAGATCCCTGCGATGAACAGCTTAAGCCCGCCCCCCTCTGTCCCTGATTGGACCAGAGAGGGGTGAGTGACAGGAATCAAACTGATTCCTGATTGCTTTTTTTTTTTTATTCTTAGCGATCCCCTGAACCACCAATGTTTCCCCCCTTTT
>WWET01000079.1:594425-659966 GCA_011038615.1 Limnodynastes dumerilii | reverse complement strand
GGTAATATTATGTGGGCACAGTGGGGGTGTAATGTGTGGGTAGAGTATATGTACAGTGTCTGTAGGACTGTATATATGTAGAAGCAAAGTAGAAAAATAAAAATAAAAAAAAGAATAAAACAGTAAAAATTTCGTTTCCAAGGTTTTTCAGAGGGGAGGGGGGTCTGTGTCCATGAATTTCTTGTTGAAAAGATGGTAACCCTAGAATTCACCTCTCCCTAAAAGTGCTTTGCGTATGCACTGGCTGACATCACTGACGCGCTGTTCACGATGTGCCTGCCAGAAGACACCCCAGCCATTGCAGAGCTAGGAGAGTCGGCAAGTGAGAAGTCAGAAGATCGCCGCGGAGGAGGAAGGAAAGCGGGACACAAAGGTAAGTAAAAAGGAGAGAGGCTGGAGAAACATGGTGGAGAACACTGAGGGGAGCTGCAGGCACATGATGGGGAATACTGAGGGGGGTTGGAGGCACATGATGGGAGATACTGAGGGGGGGCTGGATACTTTGCAGGACACCCATACACAAACCCTGGCATTGTAGGGACCGCCCCCCGGCAACACAGGGACCACCCCCCCTCCAGCGATGTAGGGACTGCCCCCGGCGACATAGGGACCATCTCCCGGTGACGCAGGGACCGCCCCCCGGCAACACAGGGACCTCCCCCCGGTGACGCAGGGACCGCCCCTATGCTTTTTACTTTTCTCCCTGAAATGATTTTTCAAAAGTAGACAACCATGATATAAAATCCAGATACAAAAAAGGCACTCTTGCAATAAACCAGCAACAAACCATAACTTTCTATCTTTAAAATAAAAGAGAAATTGTTATATACATTTGCAAATATATGATAAGCCAGTAGCCACTAACAAGGCTTCTCTGTTTTGGTAGTCCTAACTCTAAAACTGTCAGAGTCCCAACTTTGGGTCATATATCATGTATTTTTAAATTGAGAGCTCAACTCCGGCAGAGATCCCCCAAGTCTCCAAAACAGGTATTCTGAAACAGCACTCCCTGTCGGCAGCTATCCCTGCCAGGGGTGAGCTCTCAATTTAAAAATACATGATATATGACCCAATGTGCCCCTGCGTCTAAGTGTCATAACTGTTAAGTCTGGTTGGATTGGAATGCATTCCATTTGGGTAACAAATTTGTATGCATGCACATTTTAACAAAGGGGTCACAATTAAAATGAAGTGCACAAAAACTATGAATTCTCACTTTGGTTCAATGACACAACATTGTTTTCACAGCAAATAAGCAAATGTCCACCATTTATTTTATTCCTTTAAAAGAGTCTCTCTAAATACAATATTGTATTTAATTCACTCCACTCGAGATTACTTCTGCCTTCTTTTTGCAACCTACCACTTACCTATAGCCTATTTAAACCAATTTTGATACTAACCTTCCTGAACACTGCTAGCTGTGATTACATCCCTCAAGATCTTCTACCTCTTGATTATAAGATTATAAACTCTTAGAAGCTAAGTTCCTTACACCATCTTTCCCAAGTACATTATTTTGCTCTTTTAAATTAATCTGCAATTTGTCTTTTATGTCTTTTGATCATTATAGTACTCTATCCAGAATGCCAATTATTTTGTTTACCTCACCTAAAAAGTGGATAATATCTTGAATTAAATATACGCAGTTCCGGCACTTTTTTTCGACTGATTTTTCAAGCTTTAAAAGTTTTTTAACGCTTCGGCAGCAAAATCATTAAAACGGTGCATGCTTGTGTGTCGAGTCTAAAGCATGCATACTTCGTTCGGCACTTCGAAAAATTACATTTGTGAAATACACATAGCCCATAGCTAATTGTCAACAGTTTCTATTTAAAAAATGTCACTAATTAGAAAGTTTTTATAATGAATGTGTAAGTATTCTGAATCTATTTTTAAGAAACTTACCCATTCATTACCTTTCCGACATCCGGGCCCGCCGCAACATCTGCTGCAGCACCTACTTTAGCAGCTAACGGTACCCAACTCAAGGCCCGACAGGTTAGTGGACTCAGGTTAGTGGACTCAGGTTAGTGGACTTTGCCTGCGGGGTGGGGATGGAGCTTACAAGGGGAGACTTAGAGTTAGGCTGTGGAGAGGTGATATAACATAGAAGGGGAGATTTAGGGTTAGGCCGTGGGGCAGGGAGTCTTAGAGGTAAACTGTGGATAGGGAATAGAGCTTAGAAGGAAAGACTTATGGTTAGGGTGAGATTTATGGTAATGGAAGGGGAGGGTTAGGGTGAGGATTAGAAAAAGAGTTGGGGTTAGGAAAATACTGACCCGTCGACACTGGGTATTCATGTTGGGGATTTTTGAAAACTGCTCTCCAGCAGGGAACAGAAATTCGCTTTGGGTCCCTCATGTCATAAAAGGTCCATTCGAAGCGGTGAACTGTTTAGGTTAGCATGGCCATACTGTAAATATTATATTATAAAACCCCTCCTAATACACTTGCACCCTCCTCGCCCCCAGAAACCCAGCATAATAAAAAAATATTTATCTCAGGATTGCACAAATCCAGATGTGAATACCACAAACAAATGGTCCTATGTGCTGTTGATCCATCAAGCTGGTTGTGTGAAAGGTCCTACTAGTAAACAAGATAATCCATGGATACAGCCTGGATAGACTTCACTTAATCCTCTCTATCTTTGCCCTCTCTCCTACCCTTTCTCATCTTTACCAGACTTATTTTGTTATTGATTGTTAATATCCTTTTCACATCACCACCAAATACCTGGGATTTTCGCAAAAACCCAGGTCTCGACAAAATCCCAGGTATTTGGTGGTGATGTAAAAGGGGTACTTCCAGTCGACCCAGATTGAAAGAGCCGGGAATTCGACCCAGGAAAAAAGAAGGGTTTCTGTGAAAGGTCCAGGGTTGTTTTCAACCCGGGTCTTTCACATTGCATCCCGATTGGTGCAGATTTGTCTACTGTTGCTATGGCAACAGTAAACAAATCTGTTTTTAGCGACGGATCTGCAAAAAAAAAAAATCTTTGCAAGTATAGGGCATGTTGATGCTTGTAGTGCTACAAGCATCAGCATGCATAAGGATGGCAGGGCATGCTAGCGCTTGGAGAACCACAAGTGCCAGCATGTCCTGTCATCGGGTGCAACAAAACACAAATTAATAGCCCTCCTAGCTACTAAATAAAATATAGGGCCAGCCCCTACCATTAAAAAAATACTTAACATTTAATGCCCCCCTATAAATAAACAATGATTATTTAATACCCCAAATAATATATTTAAAAAATTACCGGTAATTATAAAATGTATATAATAACAGAATAAAAAATAGTATAAAAATGATAAATAAAAAGAAGTACTCACCATCTTCATTAGGATCCCAGATTCCAAGCTTTTAATCCATGGGGGAGGTCTTTGAAAAATAAAAAACCCTATATCCTGCCGCAACTTGTAAGTTGTTGCAGAATGTAAAGATGGTGGCAGCGGGTCTCTCATCCACTGCCGCCATCTCCACAATCTGGAAGTTCCTGCCACATTCAAGATGGCGGTGGAGGTCCTAAGAAAGTACCCGGCCACCATCTTGAATGTAGCAAGAACTTCAGTGAGGGCAGGAGGAGAGGGCAGGTGGCGGCAGGCAGCATGTCCCGTTACTGGGATCCTCCTGCCGCGCTGCCGCTAAAGGTAAGCAAAAGGGGGGAAGGGGGGGAGTGTGTGTTTTTTCGTTTTTTTCTGCCTCTCTCCGTTGGGCGTGCATAGTAGCTACTGCACTTGCGTTTGACGGTGCGGAGCAGAATGGCTTTTATATATATAGATATGTGTGTGTGTATGTGTGTGTGTGTGTGTGTGTGTCTGTGACTGCTAATTACTAACTGCCAAAACCAGCCACTGGAAGGCTCAGAATAGGCTTCCCGGGTCAAAGTTTTGCCCAGCGTATACCAACAGTAGGTCCACCCGGTACACCAACCCCCCCTAAAACCTGCCCAGGATCCAACTTGACTTGCTTTCATCCCATTTGGTGCAGGGATGTCTGAATGCAGAACCGGACAGAAAGACAAACAGACCAATTATTTTTATATATAAGATATATATTTCAAATATATAGATCTTGCTACATTTGCGTAGTCTACAATTTACGTGTCTCATTTTTCTCACTTACTTTCATTTACATTGTTCAAAATCTCTATCTCTTGGTTACAGAAGTTGTTTCATGCAAGAGTGACAAATGTTTTTGTTTCCAGCTTATCAGCATTATAAAATGTAAATGTTAAATAAAATACTGCTCCATTAAATGTATCAATGTAAAGCCAATTCCAAAAGTTAAATGCAAAGCTATTAACTAGCAATAAATATATCATTTCTGATGTGAATTTTATGCTAAGGAAACAATAGCAAGCAGTCATTGATGGCAATGTAAATCTGCTAGAGTCATATACATTACAAGAAAGAAATGTGCTTGTCTCAAATAGACATGGGACATGATTTTTGCACCATTAGGATCTATAGCTAGGAGTATGAGGGAATGGTTGGGGTTTATGTGGACCAGGTATCAGGGATGCCAAAATTCCAGATTAAAAGGATGGATGGTAGGTAGACATAAGAGGTATATGAGTGTTAAATCTAGTATATTCACTTTATAATTTATACTTACTACATGTTGGTCAGTATCCCCTCTGGCGCTCCTTTCCTTCAGCAATATTTTATACATTTATTAAAGAATACATTTTTGGTTTTCAGAGTTTTACATTCTTAAATTCCCTTTAATCCTTACCTTTCAGTTCCTAGCTATTTTTTGTAGAGTTTACAAGATAAATGTTACCAAAAATCTGTTTGTTTGCTATTGATAACACAGTCCTTTTAAATTCAATAAGATTTTGTTTAAAGTTTATACAAAACATAGAATGAGATGGTAGATAAGAACGATTTTACCCATATAGTCTGCTTTTCCAACCACCCTCCCTGTGAAATAACCCTTCCTCAAACCCACCACCCTCCATTTATTATATAGAGAACACTTATCACTCACCCCTATGGAGCCACACACACAATAGTGTTAATTTTGTTAGCACCCAATTTTTTTCATGTGGGAGAAAACTAGAGCACCCGGGGAAAACCCACGCAGACAGAGGAAGAACATACAAACTCCACATAGATAAGGTTATGTCAAACGTATGACCTCTGTGCTGTGCGGCACAAGTGTTACTCAATGAGCCACTGCTCTGCCCATAAAAACATCCAAGGTTGTTGAACCAATTTAATACATACTTATACATGATAGGGTTTAAATAATCCTCAAAATACATTAAAAGTAATTTCTGGTTCCAGAGGAAGCATATTAGCTGTGGAGTGTAAAACTACACTGAGGCTCAAAAAGCAGCAAGCTAAAGCAACCCTATAATTTATGCAATATATGCAAATTTTGCATCTGCACCATTACATTTAGGACAATGAAAGGAGGGATAAAAGCTTATCATAAATAAATTGGGTGGTATCTAGTATAGACAGTAGCATCTTCACACCTCCCAACATTTGTAATGCTGAAAATGGGAAAAATAAGCCCTCATCTGGCCCTGCCCAAACTCCGCTATAGACCTCCTGAAGTCTATACAAGATCTGCCCAAACCCTGCCCCTTTTGTTGCGCCACTTGAGACAGAATTAAATTAGTAATTAAAAAAAACCTGCATCGAGGGGAACTGGTCGAAACTCTGGGACAGTCACCCGACAACAGGACTGTCCCACTAGAATCGGGACATTTGGGAGGATCTCTAGTATATCTCAGGATATTTGACCATTCCTCAAAAGAGTATGAAACAATGTCTATAACCCATTTTTTCTTGAAGGGAACCAGGACCTCTTGGGCTACCTAGAAGCTAAGACACACAGAATTCATTATGCCACAAAGGGGGATTTAGATTTACTCCTGTGCCCCAAGGAGTCTATACACGTCTCCAAAGCTGTGGACTTACAGATATTACCCACAAGAGGAGCCTGCACTAGTATAACATTAGGCATGTACCAAGTAGACCACCAGTTCATTGGTGCCTGAGGGTTTCACCCTATCTATTAGGTGAACCGGCTAGGGGGCAATGTTAGTATAATTAGACATTAGGGAGGGCCTTACCCCCCTAAGCCTTGTACTGACCAAGAGTGTCCAATAAAATTTTTGGTTTGTAGACACAATTACACATTTACACAAAATTACAATTTTAACCAGGTTTATAATTAGTGTAATCATGAGGAGGAATCTTTTGTACATATGAGATCCAATTAACCTTGAGCCCAGAGCAAGCAACAAAGGTGTCTATAGTTCGGAGAATGCTATTTATTTAGAGTCCAGAATCTGCTTAAAACAACATGTCATCAGCATTGTCTTAGTAATGGTGTCAGCATGGTGTCAACTATGGTGTCAGTAGTAGTTCCAGATGACAGTCCTGTAATAAGAGGATGGGTGTGTATTAAACATGCCAAAGGTTTGATGTTTTTTACAGCAAACAAAGCTGGTGGCTATTTACAGCCTTGTTGGGTACCCCTGCCCAGGATAAAGGGGTTGGTAATGTGGACATTAACAGAGATCCTAGCTATAGGGGCAAAATGAAGCAGCCTAACCCATTGGATGAAATGGAAAACAAACACGAAGTGTCCCAAAACCTCTCACAGATACTGCCACGGAGTTAAAGGTCTTGGCAATGCCCAATGGTACCGCCACAGCCCCAGAAGTCGCACACCCTGGCAGTTGTATATGGCTGAACAGTCGCCTTAGGTAATCAGTTATAGATCCCATTTGATCAGAATGATGATTTGGGTAATCACATTATTCAGTCTAATAGCCATAAGTTTAGTAAGCAGTGGACAACAGGGATATGGAGAAATAAAAGTTCAGTTGGAGTGGATCCTAATATTGTTTAAGTATCATTACAATCAAGGACATTAAGGAATGGTGGCACTCAAAAATTAAAGAGTCAGCCAAATACAAAACAGAAAATGCGATAAAAACAAAAAACAAAAGCTGCTGAGGGCAACAAAATGAAATATTAAACACATTTTATTCATCCGTTACAATAAAAAAAAACATAAACAAACTTTTAACAAATAGTATGCTAAAAATCAATGCACAATCAGAGACATAAAGATCTGTCCAGTGTCCATAAAATGAAGTATTATAACACACTAATGGAGCCTGGATCAATTCCTATTAGTGGTAGTGTAGATACATGCAAATGGAACCTTCTCAAGGTTCTGTTGATAAACGTTCCAACCTCTAGTTACCTGTAGCACCACAAATATGTGTGTTGATTATTCAGTCCAAGATGTAACATATATATTCGCTGTTTCAAACCCTTTATCTATTTTTATATCATTCAATGAATGTCAGGGAATCTTACTTGTACGGCAATATCAGTCCCAGTTATACTCTTCCACACTTCAATAACCTATTGTAGGACATTCGGCGTGGGTTAGTTCTCAGTCCTGCAATTGCTTCGGGTAAAAGCCCGCTCTTGGTCATGGATAGGCAGGGCTAGCTCTCATGGGTAATCAACAAAAGTAGGTGATGCAGATCAAATGGACAATTCAGACCAGTATCCGGTAATCATATAAAATATACTTAACACATTAAACTCTGCCTTTTGTATAAAGGAATGGTGACCTTCACTGTCAAAAAAATGTGTTACTTGCTAACTTTGGGCCTGATTCACACTTACGAAGTTTATGCTTCTTAAGTGAGTAACTGGCCGAAATAACCTACTGCGCATGCGTAGTATAAACGCACGCTGGTATTTACATCCATAGAGGCGGCGTTATGCCACCTTGGAGCGTTTTTAGGCAGAATTGGGAGGTATTTAGATTAGCTGGGGAGGCCGGGGGGAGGCGGGGAGGTGCAATGTCCGTACGGACATTGCATATACAGATAAGGTAGCTCTATGGGACTCGTAAGTGCCATAAGGTACCTAAAAACGGGGGGCGGATCTGTCCGCACCTAACTCACTCTTATCTGTGAATCAGGTCCTTTGCTTCTGGTTTCCAGGTAAACTGGAAAGAAACTGGTGAACAGGGGTGACCTCTAGAAACAGACTTTTAACAGAGACTGTCGACTCCATCCTAGTCCAGGCCTCGCACCATTTTTTCTTTAACAAGTGATAAATGTACACCAATATGTATCCTACATGCACAGTAGTTGATTTGTATTACAGAAAGTTTCTAAAATTTGTTGTAACTTTTGTGTATGTTTTAATCTAGAAATCCATTGCCACAAAAAATAACCTTTCATTATGTACTTATTTTAATGGACAAATTATATCATTACATATTAGCTAAAAAATATCTTGAGATTCATTGCTAGGAATACTTAACAATAATCTGGTATTTTGTTGCCTGTTGCTAATATGAATAGATTTATAAATCTTCTCCCTAATATGCTGTTAATTCAAAACCATTACCATGTAATACCATATATTGACAAGAATAAGCAGCTTTACTGGAGTTTCAATCTGTTTAAAGCATTTTTGATAAAAGTTACATTGTAAAATTATGGTTCTTTTTTTTCTTAACAAATAGGATCTTCATAAATGTATCTGTATACTGATAGCCAGCAGTAGCAGTAGACTATGCATATTGATGAGCCAGTAAAGAGATAGCAAGACTAATGTGTTAGATGCAGATATAAGATGGGAAAAACTCTTGTAAATGACCAGGCATATTTTATTTATTACCAGGTTTTTATATAGCGCTATCAAATTACACAGTGCTTTACAGAGAATATTTCACATTCCCATCAGTCCCTGTCACATTGGAGCTATATGCTAATTTCCCTAATACAGACACACACACACACACTAATTTATTCAGCAGCCCATTAACCTACCACCATGTTTTTGGAGTGTGGGAGGGAAACCCACGCAGACACGGGGAAAACATATAAACCCCACACAGATAAACATCACCTTTCAACTATAATATTGTTTGCAACAGATGAAATTTGACTCCCCCTGAAATCAGCATGGTTTTGCCCAGGTGTAACTTTCCACTCTTATTTTCAAACTCTGGTCCTAAATTCCCAGAATTCAGACAAACATGAATTATAGTCAGCAGACAAATAACTAACTAGCTTGTTTTTGGAGTGTAGGAGGAACCTGGGGCACCAATAATAAATGTATGCGGACACAGGGAAAACATACAAGCTACACACACACAGGACTGATGACCGCAGCACTGGGAGGTAGAAGTACTAACCACTTAAGCCATCATGCTGCCCAATAAGTTAGTGTTAAAAGCAAGAAGATAAATTCAATTGTGACCCTATCCCAAGCATACACACCCTTTTAGATTGTCCGTCCTACTACTGTTGTGTATGGGCTCGTCATTATTGATAATATTTTTATTGATAGTGGCTACATCTAGGACAGAGGTGCCTTAAGTTTGCAAGCCCAAGGCGATAGACTTAAAAGGGCCCCATAAATGATGTGACAACAGACTGTCTCCGACCAATGGTTAGGCAGGTGCAAAATGATGTATTTAGCATATGCATTGGCATGAACACAGCCAGCGTCTAAATGCCCTGTGCTGCTCCTCTTTGGTCACATATGCCTTAATGACTATGAATCACACACATTTCCCTGCATGTTCTGTTAGAAATATGTAAAATTACAGCATGTGTCAGTATTGTGCAGTTTATACCTGTGATTTCTATTTGTAAAATACTGTTGATAGTGCTGAGAAATTATATAAGGATCTTACTTAATACTTCTTTGTATATGCCATATCCCCTGAGGTAACAAAAATTTAATAAAAAGACCCTAAAGTTCTATCTGAATAAACATGCTGAGAAGAGATCATCTTACCTTTCAATGAAAATGTTTTAATTAATAAGCTAGAGGCCTCCTCCTGCAGACATGGTGCATTTTTAGTAATACAGAGGCAGCCTTAGGCATAAAGTATGTGTATAGTGATGCGCCTGCAGGCCAGTAATACATGCATCTAAGCCATACAAAAAGTGGCCATTATCTGATTGTTTGGATTGGAAAAATAAAGCCTGCATTTTTGCATTCTGTATGTGTTTAACCTATAATAATAGCTTAACCTATAATTAAAAGTTAAATACTGTGGTTTCCACCATTATGAAAAAAGCATATTAGATTTACCCATAACCAATTGCCCATTGTGTTATCATTAATCATAAAGTAAACTATTGTATCTTATTTTTACCACTGAATACAACTACAGTGGGTCATTATTAACAATGGGGGAATCTAAATCGTTTACCCCATTATAATGACCCACAGTAGTTTTATCTCTTTTGAAAAATCTGTTGTAAATGGTCATCAAGGAGCTTACTGACTACTTTAAAGGCAAATTAAATGCCACATATGCAAATGGTAAAGCGTATGTGGCAATTACATGAGGCCTGGCTGAAGAGGAGCCTCTTAGCTCTTTGCCCCTGCAGACACTTGTATCCTTTTTAGTTGAATCAGTGCCAAGTCCATCCAAAGTTATTAATGTTTTAATGTATATTTAATGGAAAATAAAGCATAAAGTGTACCTAGAAATAAAAATGCTAATAAACCTGTGAATATTGTTTTGCCTTCCATCTGCAGTATGTTAGACCGCCTGCTGTTGAAGGGAAAAGTAGAATGATTTATCGACTTGAGGGGGATGCTTGTACAATAATGCTGAAGTCAAGTAGAAAACCAGAAAGTTGGCCTGCATATAATTGGTATTCAGTGCACACACTACATTCTGCTAATAGCAACTGGCATATAAAGTTCTATCCTTCTAAATTGTTTCGGCAATTCTTTAAAACTGTCAACACCCACAGTATATGGGTTTGGTAAAATAGATAAAATCATTTACTGCATTTATGCAGTAAAATTTTAATTAAAAAAATATTTTTTTTTAATTAATTAACATCATAATTTATTATGGCATAAGTATGGCTTTCCACTACTTTTGCTTTCTAAAAGTAAATATAACACATTAAAAAATATTTTTCTTGATTATAAATATAAATATGTGCAATGAAATAAAGGAGGGGAAGTGGCATCAATTTAATTGATTCCACAGAGGCTGCCCTTTTGCAGGGCCCTAGGTGAAAAATATGAAGGGGTCCCATCAAATAATCTCACAATCTCATGTTAAAATAAAATAACTCCATGGCAACCAGACTCCTGCTCTCAATTCTCTCTTACAGAGTCCTGGCCCTAAGCTATAGTCTGTGACTATGTGGCCTACGCCTGGGGACGCCTATGATTTTTAATTAGTTGCAAGGGAAAGGTATAATAGGATGTTATCTAATATATACAGGCAGTCTTAAATGTAGTGGGGTCAATTTCACATCCAGCCTCAGTAGAACATCTAGGGGGATTTCTGGTAGCCCATAAACCCCCTACCGATGAATAATTACAAAAAAAAGTTTAAAAAACATGTAACCCCAGAAAACCCAAAAAGGTGACTTCGTGGGTGCCAGTAAGGGGGTGTGACTTTGTGCTCTTGTATGTAAAAGGGGCATGGCTTTGCAGGAAGGCAGGCAGGCAGGTGACATGAAAGAGTGATCCTCTTCAATGAAATTCCACCCCAGAGCTAGAAACACTATATATAAAATATATACTTATAGGGATGGGATAAGTTTGCCTGCATCTGCTGCTTATGCATTCCTCTGTTATACAGCCTAGCAGTTTGTGATGTCCTGCATTGTCATGAGATGAGACTAAAGCTTTTCTTACAAGGAACAAAAAAGATGTCCGACGCTCCAATCAAACACAATACAGAGCCGTAACTAGAAATTTTAGCGCCAGGGGCAAAAAGGAAAAATGGTGCCCCCTGACCCTAAATTCCAAGCCAGTTTAACCATAAATATTAACTTTTTGGTGTCCCCTTAAGATTTGTGCCCTGTGGGGCTGCCGCTATCGCACACCCCTAGTTATGGCCCTGACAATATGTGTCATCACATACGTAAAAAAAGGAAGTTTAGTTCACAATATAGCTATATTGGGTAAAGCTCACCTGTACAGCATCAAGGCACCTTCTGTAGATGAGTCCCTATCCATTTGATATATATGTGTACTCAAGAGGTCTGCAGTAAGACACTCCTGCAAATTGAAAAATGTGCAGCAGCCATATTGGTAAAGGGGTCGAAAGAGGGACAAAGATTTGCGGTCTGGTAGAGGGGGGGCGTCTTGTATCACCCAGTGGGCGTGTGTGAAAGTGGGTGTGTCTTGCACTGCCCAGACCAGCGGGTATAATGCCTGCCCCTTTATTTAACAACCATCCATGCCTGGCTCTTATTATTAGGCCTGCAATCCATATATCCTTATTATTTGTCCAGGATTCATATATCTAGCCTCCATATCTGCCCCTTTAGTTGTCCTACGTCCATGTCTGCCCCTTATTATTATGTTCAGCCTCCAGGTCTTCCCCTTATTAATATGTCCAGCCTCCATATCTGCCTCTATATTATTTGTCCAGCCTCCATGGCTGCCCCTTGTAATGTCCAGCCCCCATGTCTGCCTCTTTATTATTTGTCCAGCCTCCAGCACTTTTAATGCTGTCCCCAGCACTAATGACTGATTCTCGCACAGGGCCACATCCAGAGCTACGTTTCCATTATGTTTCATAGTGTTACTATGCACTCCCTTGTACTCCCCTCGGCCGTACATAGTTTAGCCGGGTTACGCTTTCCAAACCCTATCCTAACTTTACACAGTGTAAGTACTGACGTACGTAAAGGCAGCACGTACTTACGAGCCTAAGCATGTCCATACTGTACGATTTAAATGCCCCTCTGCCTCCGAAGTGTAGTTACGCGTGTCGTATGGCTGGCACGCCCCTTCATACGTAGTGACACTGAAGTTACATGACTGGCCCTTATGCTCTGAGTTACGTGGCGTAATATCTGCCGCGCGCATGTGCAGTAAGTACAAATGGGCTAGCGGAAAAACACTAGCATACGTAGTTCTGGATTTACCCCACTGTGAGTAACTGGCAATAGACCATGGGATCAGTCACATCCATTGTCTAAAATGTAGAGGGATAGAGTGGAAATTTTAGATAAACTTTAGATAAAACGTTTGCACAAGAAAATGATGACTAGTTCACAGACACAGATGGCTGACTTAGGGCTGATATACGCATTGGCACGGAATGAGTCTCGCATGCGTGGCTAGAGGGGCAAGACTTTTAATGCAAATGAGCAGCACAAGGGCTACTAATATACAGTATGGGCATTCCTCTTACGTTAGGACTGATTGCGGATGTATCTATACGCACGGAAAATATAAGGTAGCACTCCATCCCTCTTAAGTTGATTTATGTATGGTTTGGTGCTTACCTATGCATCTTCTATATATGTTTTTAATGCCATTAGACCTTTAACACTATAGAGAACATTTCTATTTACATTTATTTAAATATTTGTAATAAAAAAAATTAAATAAAACATAAACATATAAATAGCAATTAGCTTACATTACATAGCTTGTTCCATTATTGTATTAGCAAAAAAATTATTGCAAAATTAATTTAATAGTCAGATATTGTCAGATGGTGTAGATATAATTACAAAAAAGTTTTGAATTGTTATTCAACATTTGCGTTTAGTTGCAGTTAAGTGAATGCTGATGAATTTTAAGTACCTAGGTGGCCTCCATGTGATTTACAATAAGGAAACACATCCGCACTTAAATCTACGCACCTAGAGAACCGTCTTTACATGGCAGTCCTGAGACTGGGTGTGTGGTTAACTTCATTCATAGCATCTCTGAATCGCTCTTACGGATCTCATATATTTAGGTATGTCCGCAGTTCCTTGGCGGACTTTACTCTTAAATCTAAATCAGGTTCTTTGTGCTGGACCCAGACTTAAGAAGGAGCTTGAATTTTAGGACATGATTCACACTTAAGAATCTTCTTAAAATAAGAACTTAAAGTCACTCCTGGGCAAAACCATATTGATTGCAGGGGAAGTCAAGGTAATTGTATTCTTTGCATGCAGGGATATATCTTTGAATTACTTACTGCACACAAATACTGACCAGCTTTACTATCACACTGTTATTTAGACTTGGGCTGGGAAACATCACCTCTCAACACTAATACTGTTTGCAACAGATGAAATATGACTCCCCTGCAATCACCATGGTTTAGCCCAGGAGTAACTTTCCCCTCTTAATTTTAAGCTCCTTCTTAAGTCTGGATCCAGTCCATTGATGCCAAGTAAGTAATAAGAATTCCATTTAAAAGGAAGGCTGTTATATAGCCATCTAATATTCACATGGGTAAGTTTATATAAAGGGAGACAAATTTGCTCCAGTTAATTGATTTTGAAGCCCAAGTCCTTTATGCCTACTGTACTTAAATGAGTTGTTGTATTTATTTAAACACTTACATAGAGGGATGAGAGTAGTATGATATACATTGACCCCAACCTGTACTACCTTGGTTTAATCTGATGATCCCCTAATCCAGCAGACAAGAGGCTAGTGATTCTAGTTATTAATTAGAGAGATCAGTAGGCATGATTGGGGTCTGTATTTTGTCACATTCCTGCCAAGTATAGCAGGGATAGAGGAGCATTTGACACGTATCTTTGGCACTAAATGTTTCTACTATAAATGTTCATAAGATTGTTCAGCAAATATTTCTTGTGTCCAATGAAAAATAAAAGCAGAGTTGTAATTTTCTGAGCGGAGGCCAAACTACCAGACACGAAACTAAAAGATGAGTTGAGGCAATAAGGTATTATGTCAGGTATAACCAATACTTAGGTAAGTCACTTTCTTTTTAGTATGTCTACATTAAATTTTTCCTAGGTAATTGCGCTCCACAGTAGACTGACAATATTTTTCTCATCTTGGATAAATTGTTTCCCTGAAATCATATTTAATTAATTCCCATTTACGTGAAAAACTTTAACAACTTGGGTCAACATGACCAATGGTCTGCCAATACTCACAACTTTACTTGGTCAATGCCTGAATCACAGCAATGTCCAATACTTATTTGTTTTTCAGGGTTAGAGGAGAGTCACGGTTAGGCTGTGAGAGGAGGACAGTTAGGGTTAGGGGAGGGTAACTTTAAGGTCACTGGACCGGATCTACACTTCAGAACGTCACCCCACTTACACACGCAATGTGCGTAAGTGGAGTGTCTGAAGGAGAGAGTGCATGTGCCCTCCAGATGTTAAGTGCATTTTAAGCAAGTAACATCTATCGTACGTAACTTAGCTTTGCATGATGGGAATTAGGAATAAAGGTGCCGGTCTTCCCCCTCCGCTCTCCAAGGTGGGTGGAAGGAAGCATTTTTATTTTACAGTAGAGGAGTGAATAAGGACTTATGAGCGGATCAGCTGTATGTCGGACCACTGATCCGCTCATGTGTCACAAAATCTCTGCACGAGAGAGGGCAGTAACGGGTAATTCACTCCTCTCTTCCATGCAGATCTGGTCCAGTGTTAAAAGAGGGTTAGGGTTAGGTTGATGTAAACTTACCTGTTGCTGTTGGAGTCTTCGTAGCCACAGCAGTCATTGTCGCAAAGTAATCTGTTATAACACAGATAATCAGAGCAGAGAACTACACCCATCTGGTGGTTAGGTGGCAAGAAGGTAGCAACCATACCTGTATTTTAATAAGGTGACCAAATGGCAGAGTATATATTTAATAAAATATCATGGGTACTGAATAGAATATTTAGAAAATATAACCTGTGTTCTGTCCTCTATTCTTGGCACAACTGCTTTGCTTTTGAACAAATTTAATATTTGTATTTTTGACACAAACAGCATCAAATTCAATATCAGCCCCTAAGTGTGGGATAATATAGAATTTATGAAGCTTTCAGTAAAAAATTAAATTCAAATTATATTTCCAATGCTTCCTCTGCGTGTTCTCTTCTTTTTTACTATATAGAACAGCACCTGCAAATGTTGTACCTCACTCTAAGCTATGAAGCTTACCTGTCCTGCTTGATTAGTGATGGTCATCTTCACTAGTTTCAGCTCCAGCTATTTCTTCTTGTTTTCTGCGCATGTAGCAGAGTTGGCCATGAATGTGCAGAGCCATTAGTAAATCTGAGAACCACACCCAGATTACAGGACATTATACATATTGTATACATAAGGGAAAAAGAAATAAATAGATTTGTATCTATTTACATTTTTAAGAGAAAACTTTGGGTTATTTTCTTAATTCACAATAGTACGTATGGCATATTTTAATTATGTTGGTGCTGCAAACTATAACGAGTGAATGGAGCAAATAGTACCCTAATTAATATTGCAGCTACGAAGTGACAGTAATGCGTTTTGTATCAGCTCCACAGTAGTATTCCACAGACTGTCTGGAAGCTGCTGCCAGTTGCCTGTGAAATGTGAAACCAGAGGGCTGTCCTGCTTCGTTATCCCAGCCTCTTGCACTGTACTGTGTATTATTGACACATTACACACAATCAGTCCTCCGAACTTCACTGACAATCCTGTATGTTGTACAAGTCGCGAGCTAGATCTGAATTGTAGTTTGCAAATGTGTTCAGCTTGTCGTTATTAAAGAGGAACTCATAGCAGTTTATCTGCATGGCCAGTCTGTACCCAGGACTGTATTTAAAGAACTTCATCTTAATTTCTCTGATTTTAACCTGTCCTGTGACTCATTTATTACTGCTGGATCTTATATTGGATTTATTCATTTGCAGCATTTGGATCTGATCTGATATTGGAAGGGTATGTATATATATATATGCTCCTCTGCTGCCAATTTGTCTGCTTGGAAATCGTTTTTATTTCTAATTCTAATCAGACACAAGTTATTCTGTGAACCCAGTAAGAAGCAGCTGTCTTGTGGAATGCGCAGCTCTGTCTGGGTGACTGGGGACTCTGTTCTCCCACAGCGTTAGTTTAAAGGTCTACTGTGATTGCAACTGTCAGTACGCACGCATATGAGTTCTGCATACAAGCAAAGCATCTTTTCTCTTCACAAAAGAGGAAATATGTATTTATTATAGCTGTTTTGTAGCCACATAGTAGTAGTTATAACTATTTGTCTTGTAAAACAGGCTATGGGTTTATTGTACTTAAGATGTAATGTATAGCTTGAGCCTGCTTGCAGCTGTTATAATATTATTAATTATTGCTTACTCTTAAAGGGATAGCAACATATTCTTTGTATAATCTACTTCTCCTGAATTTCCGTGTGTTTCTTCGCCAGTGATTTGTTGGATCTTATTTTTTCAAGTAGTGAACTAAAGTTACTTGATGTACAATGCAAGTGTAGTAATTGTCATATTGGTCTTGGTTTTGTGTGATTTGTATATACAGTTTGGAAACTGTGAAGCGTTGTCACATTATATTTCATCACAAGCAATTATTTGCATTGTCTTTGCAGCCAGCTGAACCATTAGATCTCCCTATCACACTACTAGGATGAGGACTTAGGAGAACTCATCCAACTCAAGACAGTGCAACCTGCTTTTTGTATTGCAGGGCTTTATATTGGCCAGCTTTATATTTGTTATATAATACTTATACAGTAGATAGCACCTTGTTGGTAAGGAGCTTCTGCAGTAGTGATACTACATGGTTTTGTTATTTTGTATAACTGCTTTATAAAAATACAAAATACATTTTTTGGGGTCAATGTTATTTTTTTAACAAATAAAATATAATTTATTTATGAAAATAGAAGTGTTACATAAATAAATGAATACATAATTAGTATAAAAATGATTATTTTTTACTTAATTACTTTTTAAAGGTAAGGTTGGTAAATATTGTGTGCATATCAAATGCCAGTGACTGATAATGTACAAAAAACTATTAGCTACTCTGCTTACACCTTGCACCTTGTGGTTGCACTAGAGGGCATGCCAGATGATGTCATTAGTGACCTTCAGTGAACCTTTAGCTCTGTCATCTCTTGAAACTGCAAGTGTAGCCTGTTACTGCACAGACTGCAGTCAGTGGATCCTGGCCAAATGGTTTTATACCATTCAACCATGTCCTGTGTGTGTGGAAATGGTTAACAGTTCGCTTATAAGTCCTGCTTGACCTGTGTTTCATAGACTGCCTACCACTGGAGCAATGTTTATATCAGATATCAATATTTAAATCTGAAAACAGTCATTTTCTGATTTTTTTCATGGTAACAAGTATTTATATTTATGAAAAGAGCAAATGCAGAGATGTCAAATATATTTCTATATCTATCTATCTTTTTTCTATCTATCTATCTATCTATCTATCTATCTATCTATCTATCTATCTATCTATCTATCTATCGGAATGCAGTCGCTGCCTCAAAACTGCTGTTTCTGAAGCAAATTTTGGCTGCCTCTATTTTGAAAATTGCGCTAATTTAAAAAGAATGCAATGAATGGGTTAGTATGCCGATCGGTCTATCGAGAATCTTAGGGTTAGACTGCGGGGAGGGGACAATTAGGATTAGGCTGCGGGGAAGGGAGACTTAGGGTCAGGCTGCAGGGAGGGGTGTCTTACTATTAGGCTTCGCGGAAGAGAGTCTTAAGGTCAGGCCTAAGTCTTAGGGCCCACATCCTGAGTCTACGACTCCCCTACTCACAGCCTGACCCTAAGACTCCCTTCGCAACAGCCTGACCCTAAGACTTCTCTCCCCACAGCCTGACCCTAACCCTCTCCTTCCATTACACTAAACCTAACCCTCCCCTTCCATGACTCTAACCCTAACCCTCCCTTCCCTGCTACCTAACCCTAAGCTCCCTGGAGAGTGCTACTCACCTCTCCGATGGGTGCTGCAAGTCTCTCTGGTCGATATGTCGGGTCTCCAAAAAATGAATGGGTATGTACACCGATCGGCATACTTACCCATTCTAAAAAAAATTGAAAATGGCTGCTTTGTTTCGAAATAGAAACAGCTGGAAATTAGCTTTCGGCTGTCTCTACTTCTAAAAGACAACATCTGCAGCGGTGACTTGCACCAGTGTTCATATACAGCGCTTCCAGACTTCAGGTAAAGCTCTCACATTAGGCCCACAGCAGGGATTGATTACAGATACAGATTGTATTATTGTTCCCCAACCCTATATTTAATGCTGTTATTCTTAACATTTTGAAGCAATGGTTTATGATACTGTTGCATGTCCGATTCGGTTAGCCTCGCACACGCGTTATTTCCCTTATAGAAGTGCGCATAAAAATCAGCTACCGTATTAGACGTGAAAAAGCGAACCTGTACAATGCGGTGAACGAACATATTTGAATCGGACCCTGTGTGTTTCAAATTTGTGTTTCATAATGCATAGTGGAGACAGGCCTTGATCACGTAATTTATGTCATTTAGCCCCTGAAGTCCCCTTTAGGTAAAAATTGCATGGTTTAGGTGACATTTGAGGATATTTTGTGCATGGAAAATGTAAGACATTAAATAAAATGTATTCTCACTTTCATTCAATAAAAATATTTTGAGCAAACCTATTAATTAGAAGTAGTTATGGGAAACTGAAAAGTGTCTATCAGACACAGGGTAGATGAGATCTAAGTAATGTTAGTTACATATCAGTACAGTTAGAAGGGGCCACATAAACAGCATTCTCTTTCCCAATGCCTAATTAATCTACATTTCTGGCTGCAGTATCACAGAATGTATCAGACATCTATCAATTCCTGTATAGTCATTATACAAATATGCAATATTCAATAATCTACATTAAAATTTTGGCTAAAAGGACATTATTAATATCTGTCATAGTTTAAGTAAATAATTGTTATGATTTAAAACAAAACTAAAAAATTTGTTTTCCAAAGCTGCTTTTAGTGAATCCAACGTGAGCAGAGGTATTGATCATTTGTGCAGAGCATTATTTATAGCCACTAGGTCATACGATACTGGGAAATCTGTGTGGAGAACTGTATTCCAGGGTTTGCTCTTTGTTGTTCTTTAGTCATGTTTCAACAAGCACGTTTGTTCTGCTACCTTTGTTCATCCATCAAAATTTGTGGTATGTGAATGCAGTGTGTGCGGGGTTATGACAGAGCACCGCCTAGATAAACATGTGTACTATTACGATTACCATTCATTACTTAAAATGTATTTTTTTCATATCCTGGGCGACTTATGTCATCCTATGAGACCTCTATGCTCTGACTCAATGGTTCATCCTATACAATATCTTACCTCTATATAATGAATACACAGACCTTATTTAGTCCAAAGTTAATTATTTACACTGTGGTATTGAAAAAAAATTACAAAAACGTAAAACAAATAAACAATTAGTATTCTTAAAACAAACAAAGAAAAACGAAAGTGAGCAAAGATATATATTTAATTATCGCGCTTTACAGAGATATTTTAGCATTCACATCAGTGCCTGCCCCATTGGAGCTACATTCTAAGTTTCCTAACACACACACACGCTTATTTATTTAGCAGCCAGTAAACCTAGCAGCATGTTTTTGGAGCGTGTGAGGAAACCCACGCAGACACAGGTAAAGGATTAAAGAGAGAAAAAACATGAGATAAAACACTAACTGGGCGCAAAAAACTACAATACTAATAAATATGGTGTCTAGGTTAACTCGACCGATGACTGAAATAGGAGGAACAAATGCAGTGTAAAGTGGGCAAAAGAAATAGGTAATAAGCAAATAATGCGTGCAAATCAATAAACAATATATATAAAGTGATAAAGTGCAAGTTGTTACAGAGATATTGCAAACCGATCCAAATAAATAAAGTAAATATATGAATGAAAATTTTGTGTAATTTGATAAAATAAATATAAAGTGATATAGTGCAAAATCAATTGGGGGGAGAACTACAAAAATTGGTATCTTCAGAAACTGTAATGTGCTATTTTCTCACTTCTTTGAGGATCTTTTTAAGACTACTTTGAGAACTTGTCAAATCTAAAGAATTATAGGACCGTTCGAGACTGTGGATTTTATTAGACCTTTTTCAGCTTTCATTCTAATTACTGATTCTATTATTAATAATTAGTTTTTTGGTTTTTGATTTTATTTATTTATTGTATCGTCGCCCCATTTTCCATTAATTGGTCCTCTAGATTGGTTTTAAAAAACCTCTCAATTGATTTTGCACTATATCACTTTATCTCATGTTTTTTTTCTCTTTCGTTGGTATATCGTGTGGATTATACCTACACTCTTAGGGGCAGCATTTAGAGCGCCATTTGGAAGTATACTCTATTGTTAAAGGATTAAAGCATACACACTCCACACAGATAACGCCTAGGCCAGGAATCAGACACATAACCACTGTTAGACACAAGTGCTAATCACTCAGCCACCATGCTACTAAAGTGTGTAGCTTTTGTTTATAAAGTTATTAAAAGTGCTCCCCCATTTAGCATCCCTCTCTTCTTTACATCTATAAGGTGCTGGATCATGTCAATAAAGGAGATTTGGTTACTTTCTGATAAGCAGCCCCATAACCCTCTTCCCTTTGATGATAATTGTTGTGTGTAATAGTACACCAGATGCCTCTCTGTCTTTGTGTCCATAGGGAGAGAGCATCAGACCCCTTATATATGCCAGAATAGTAAGTGTTGGGAGCTACAGAATACTGTTTGTTATGGAAAATACTGCTAAACATTGAAATGACTGCTGGGATGGGTATGAGATCAATAAAAGGCTGCAAAGTTTGGTGTGATCTGTGTGGTCAAAACAAAGCTAAGCAGAGTCATACAGTCTCAGACCATTTCCCACACTGAGATGAACCACATATACTCAGGAATATGAACTCCGTAGAGTAGTCTCTTGACTATTGGTAATATTACTTATTACCTTGGGGACTGCAACTTTAAACTACCCACAATATCATGAGAACATCAGGCTACTACTGTAAACTAGAAAAGGGAAGGTCTGCAGTTTTGCAGTCATGTGACAGGAAGAGCCGTGATCTGCAGCCTGCCACCAGCATTCTTTCATCAGTTTTTGCCTACACACAGAAACAAAACAATGTAGATGTCAGTCTGTATTAACTTTATCCTGCAGACAGTATAATAATTCAGTTTCAGTCAGGTCTATAAACAATAAAAAAGGTGGTATAATGTGCATAAATAAATTGAAAGTGAACCTGCCATTTTTTGCTCTATAGTTTCAATTTTGTGAAAAGATGCCCTTAGTAGATATTGCATATATTCACAGACATTTCTAGCACCACAGATGTGATGCAGATGTCCCATTATCTCTTACATTTCTCTCACTTTTTATGTTATGTCTTCATCATAAAACCCATCATTGCCTAATACACAGCCAATAGACAGCAAAGGTTACCATTCCTTCAGGACATGGTTTGATATTTGTAAAATACCCATTGCAGAGCAGTTAAACTGCTGGCTTGTGGTCAAACATTGTAAAGCAATTTCCAGGGACGCTTTGCTGCTGTGTAGGTGAACTGAAGCTTGTTAAACGTGTTCCAGTGTAGGCCCACTCCAGGGAACTGTAATCACTTCCCAATATGCTTATTGATCTGGGTTATAATGTACAGTTCAAATTTAAAAATACTTTCTTCAGTAGTATCCATCTACTAAAAGGATGTATTGAACCATGCATGGGAAATAACTATGTCTGATAACCTTTATGTCATCATTTCTGTTATATGAATGCTTCAGGATCCAAAGCTGAAGCATTGTGGAAAGAATATGCTACTATGCAAAATTCTGACACTATTTAAAAAAACAAAAAACTGCATAAGGTTATTTAATATATTTTATTGAATCCTTTTTTTTAAACCAAAGCAGAACAGAAGGTTGTGGATTAAAAAATAAGTAGGAGGGACCTTATTAATAAGACAGTTCATACTATGGTTAAGTGCAGGGATTCAAGAAGCAGCAGTCGTAATTATAGTTTAACCAGGTATGATACCAGTTGGCAAAGGGCATATTTAATAAAGTATCTTGAGGGCTGAATGGATTATGTAGAATATACTCTTCAAAACCATTGCATAATACGTAAGGAATATATATACTTGTGTGTGTCTACATTATCTGCAAAGTGGTACTTAAACTGATTCCATAGTTGGTTACTGTTACCCTCCAAAAAGGATGAGAACAGCTGGTTTAGTGACAAAAATTGGTATGAATTTGAACCACTATTGGTAAATATTGAAATAGCTTTCACAAAGGGTTAAAAACATTGTTCTACATGTGTTTCTTTTGTAAGTGTGACCTTCAACCAGTTCATCCGAAACCAGTGGAACAAAAAGGAGAAATAACTCCAAACATGGAATTTACAAAAACAGTGAGGAAAGCAAGTCACAGAAAACACACATTTTTATGGAAGGTCTGACTACTATGAACTTCAAATTGAAATTTCTACTATTATCCAACACTTACATTCTGCAGGGTTCCAAGGAAAAAAATCTCAGTTGTGCCCAGCTCTGGAAAACTACAATGGGAAAATGTTCGGTGGTTTGACTGTGCTGTAATAGGGGTTGGCCATGATAGGGCTTGCAAGGAGTACATCCAGTTGTAGGAGGATAGTACGCATCATTGCCCTTCTGCATCTGCAAATGATTCCAGCCTAGGCTTTAGCTCTGAGTCTCTGGGCCAATAAATGTAGTGAAGGGCAAATCTGGACAGGTGTCCTGGGTCTGGGTGATCAGAAGAATTATGGATCCTATATAGCTTCTGTGCAAGTACTTTTTTACTAAAGTATTCTAAAGTAACATATATAGAATCCTATATACCGGTATGTTAAAGTCTTTTTATGATTTTTTTATTGTAAAGGCATTACTAATCTGTTTTCACAGTGAAATATTTTTTTTATTATTTTTCTTATTTCTTATAAATTTTATCTATTGTTCTAAACAGTAAATTGTCAAAGCTATGTTTAGCAATGGGATTTACATTAGATGAAGCTTTCAACTTCTACATACTGTAGCTAAATCACTTCACTTAGGAGAAGTCTTGACTCCTATGTTTCTTTTGTATAACTGTCCTACTTGTGCCTTTGGGAATTAGCATTGAACATTTACAGAATTAGGAGTTATTACTACATCTGATGAATTTGTGAAATCTGGTTAGTAAAAGAAAGAATGGAGTAGGTTTTTTTTTGTAATAATAATTAAACAAATGTCATGCCACAAATAGCAAATCTGTGCCAGGTGCTGTTTTAATAAACAGGGAATATTTAATAGGCTTTCATTTTCTAACCTCTCCAGGGAAAACAACCTACCATTACTCCTTCATTCTAAGAGACACATAGAAAGGACTTAGCAAGTGCCCACCTGGTTTAGGAACATTCAAAGAAAAATGAAAAGGTGCAAACAAATATCTTCTGTTTTAAAATACAGCACAACACTAATATGGTGTTCTGTCTTCATCTCTTTTTTCTTCATCACTACATAATAATGTTTACAGACTTTTTTTTACTTCCCACTATTAGACAATCTATGTTATTTGTACAGTCATTACAACCACATAAGGCCAAGAAATTTAACTCTTACTAAGCTAATTTTACAACTAATCCCAGAGTATCAAGGCACATACAAACATTAAGCATTCAAGTTAAATATTTACTCTGCTTAGTTAAAATCATCACTATGTTTAAGTAAATGAACACACAAAATCACAGGTTATGATTTCTAAACATTAACAGAACTACAGATGTCTTAGTTACAGAAAAAATGATTTCCTCTTTTACAACAACTGTGAAAGAAAAAATGTGCTAGAATGTGAAGTATACTAGGTTTCAACTCCTGCTCCTGTCATGATTGCTTGCGTTTTAATAAATGTTATTAATGATATGATGTGCTTTGCAGGGCACTTGACTTTGATGAATATAGTAAAACAATTCAAAATATCATTTCTGCTATCAGCTGAATACTCCATTCAAGGTGACTTGTTCGAGCCATTGAACTAGAGCAGGAACCGATCGTATATTCCTCCCTAGTCTGTTCTCGAAAGAAAGGAGCTTCTCTGCTTTCTGTGGCCAAATGTGATGAAAATTATAACGATTTATTAATGAGAGAACATAGAAGCCCAAAATATGCTTCACTGCACCTGTCTGGGTTTTTCAGTCTCTAGGCTATATATGCTATGAATATATATAAATTATAGATGACCACACACACACACTATACACCTGCTTTTAACTATTGCATATCACGAGTGGAGGTCATTTTGCAGTGATGAACGTGGCATATTTTTAGGGACATTCCATGTTACACGTAAGTTTTAAACAATAATTAAAACAAACAAGTGTATTTTATTGAAATGGATGGCGCGAAAGTGATTAATAAATGCCTCTTTGGAGAGGTGTACATTTAACTTTAAAATGCATCCAGAAAGATAATCTACTGGACGTTATAAAATAAGTGGATGCATCTTTTATCTGATACCCTCTTAAACAAAAGATTAAGAGGGATCTACAAGCACTACACCACAGTATCCACACCTCTGTGAATTAACATTGTAACCACTGATACTCCCAGGGACTACCATTTGCGTTCAGATTGAAGAGTGCAAAAGTACAGAAAGCTCAGTACAGAAGGATTATAGTTAACATTTAAACACCCGCTTCAAAACTCCACCAAGTACCTTGGACCAAAATAAAATTACTTCTAAATCTGGATGTGTCTAAATGAATGGGTGATAGAAGAGCATAGTTACATTGGGGTAGATCCAGACCTAAGTGGTTATTACGTTTCATCACATGGCGTATTTACGCAATGGATTTACGTATGTTACGGCCTAACCCGGCCCATACTGTATGATTTAAATGCCTCCCCCCGCCTCCAAAGCATAACTACCGGTGTCGTAAGGATGAACCCGCCCCTTCTTTCCTAGTTACGCTGATGGTAAGTACGTTCAGCGTTACGTGGCGTAACATCTGCCGTGCACATACGCAGTAAATACTAATGGCCAATTTTACGTCAGTGACTAGCGTAAAATCGCTAGTGCACGTAGATCTGGATCTGGGCCATTATCTGTATAACCTTCGTGTAGGCTGCAGTGAAATTTATTGTTGTATAACTATGCACTTTGTTTCACCTTCAATACAATTTCAAAAATAAATGTTAATTTATAATACTAATTTTATTCTAAAATAATTTCAGATTATTAACATAAATTATTCCAAATCAGATTTGTTTATAAAATGTTTTCATTTCGATTGGTGCCGTCTGGGGCCACTTATTATAGAGCCAGATGGTCATCCAGTGAAGAAGCACTTCAACAGTACAGAGCTGATAGACCTTCTGCTGCCTGTAATACAGAGCCCAGGATTTTCTTGCATTGATCTGTTTTCATGATGAAATAATAGACAGGCTTTTTTTTTTTAGACTCAGGAGAAAGACAACCTTAAAAATAGTGTTTGTCTCAGACAGTTAATGGATTAAAACAGGTGCTAAGGCTTAGAACGTAGCCAGAGTTTACACTTTCTCATTCTTACTGATGACAGCTGAGATACCATACATGACTTCATTTGCAATCAGCATTTTATTCAATGCCAAAGAAGATGTACTAAGTAATAAAACCAATACTTGATGATTATGACAACTTGTTGTTTGCCTGATGCCTCTTACATTCACAAAGCAAGTGGAAAACACACTACAGGATACTAAATTATATCAGAATTATTTTATCGCCCAGACTGGTGCACAGTCTTTTGTTTTACATTGCGGAGTTTGCAGAGATAGCAAATTACTAGGCTGTTTAGTTCTAATGAAATTTCTAAACAGGAAACTATGGGCCCAATCCTGCACTACAGCCGATGGGAATTGCGTACAGCGTGTACGTAATTCCCCTGTCTAGAAGGTTGTGCACATGTTATGTACGCCGGCTCTTACAAGAAAAGGTCTGCCCCCATTATGATTGTCGTATCTCCGCCGTGAAGGCGGAGATGGACATGGTAATGAGGGAATGGGGCGGGGGAAGCCGTAAGGCCGTATACGTGAACGTAAAGGTTAAGGTAGGAATTACTAGGTTTGTACTCCCCGGACGGATGTAATGACCTCGGGCGCCCGTAAGGTGCCCGTAGGTCTGGATCTGGCCCTATGTTTGAATTAAAATAAAAAGGGAAAGCTCCAACTTCCATACCTGCCAGACTGTTTCATACTGCAGTAATTACTGTTGGAAGAGTGCTGGATTAAATATGGCAAGCTTAGTTTCAGAGGTGGTTACAAAGGGAGAATACTTAAATGACATAGAAACATGGAAACAAAGAAAGTGATGGCAGAAAAGAGCCACATGGCCCATCCAGTCTGCCCCGTTTTTTTTTTTTTAAAACTATACTGACCCTAGACCCTATTTACCCTCAGTTTAGTTTGAGATTCAGGATATTCTTATATTTATCCCATTCATGTTTAAACTGTGTTAGCCTCAGATGGGAGGCTATTCCACTTATCTATCCCCTTTCCGCACATTTCCTCTGAATCTACCACCCTCCAGTTTATATTCATGCCCTTGTGTTCTATACCACCTCTTCCTTTGAAAAATGCCACCCTCCTCTAGCTGGTCACAACCCTTGATATATGTGAAAGCTGCTATCATATCGCCCCTCTCCCTTCTCTGCTCCAAGCTATACATGTTTAGTTCCTCTAGCCTTTCTTGGTATGTTTTGTGACACAGGCCATGGACCATTTTAGTTGCTCTCCTTTGCACAGTCTCTAATGCAGGGCCAATGCTCGGGCCTCGTGAGCTACCAACGGTTCATGTTTTCCAGGTCTCCTCAGATAGTCAGAGGTGAGATAATCACTACCAACTGTAGATCTTTTTGAACTTATCAGTCAGTAATGAACACACATGTGCTCCCACAAGGAGACCTGGAAGATATGGACCGTTGGTAGCTCACGAGGCCCGAGTTGGCCACCCCTGCTCTAATGTATTTCTGTCTTTCTGGAGATATGGCCTCCAGAACTGAACACAGTATTCTAGGTGAGGTCATACCAATGACTTATAAAGGGGCATCACTACTTCTCTCTTTCTGCTACTAATTCCTCTCCCTATGCAACCAAGCATCTGATTTGCCTTTCTTGCATTGTTACATTGCTTGGCCATCTTTAAGTCACATGAATAATGACTTATAGATCCCTTTCCTCCTCAGTAGTTTCTAATGTAGTGCCATTAATGATATATTGAGCTTTTTTGTGCCCCAAGTGCATAATTTTCCATTTTTGGGCATTAAACTGCAGTTGCCACACTCTTGACCATTCCTCCAGTCTAACTAGATCAGCCCTCATTTTGTGTCTACCCCGTTACATATCTTTGTGTCATCTGCAAAAAAGCATATTTTCCCCTCAATACCACAGGCAATATCACCTATAAAGATATTAAATAGCACTGGTCCAAATACAGAACCCTGGGGTACTCCACTGGTTACCTTACCATCCCCAGAAGGGATTCTATTTACCACAACCCTCTGTGGTCTATCTTGTAAACAAGATCATATCCATGGAACAATCTTTAAGTCCAATCCCAAAGTTTTCAGGTTATTTAACAGTCTGCGATGTGGCACAGTGTCAATAGCCTTACTAAAATCTAGATAAGCTATGTCTATAGCTCCTCCTTCATCTAATACTTTACTGACCCAGTCAAAAAATTCATTAACATTTGTTTGACATAATCTTCCCCCAGTGAATCCATGCTGCTTTAGATCCTGTAAATTACTGGATTTAAGATACGTTACAATTTGTCTCTTTAACAGTGTTTCCATCAGTTTCCCTACTACTGATGTTAGACTCACTGGTCGGTAGTTTGACGCTTCTTCCCTGCTTCTACTTTTATGCAGAGGGACGACATTTGCTATTTTCCAGTCCTCTGGAATCATCCCAGTTATTAGTGACTGGTTGAATAATTCAGTTAAGGGTTTTGCCAGCACCCCTCTAAGCTCTTTTATTATCCTCAGATGTATCCCATCTGGTCCCATTGATTTGTCCACTTTTAGCTTTAAAAGTTCTTTTAATACCTGCTTCTCAGTGAAAGTAGTAGTAATTGCCCCCATTGTATTATAAGCCTTCCCATTTAAAAGTGGTGCCTTCCCTTCTCTTTCTTTTGTGAATATTTAACAGAAATACTTTTTTTTAGATGATCTGCCATAGCCCTTTCACTCTCTACAAGACTCTCCGTTTTGAGCCTTACTATACCCTCTTTAGCTTTTGCCTTTCATTTATATACCTAAAAAAGCTTTTGTCCCCTTTTCATGGACCAGCTTGGGCCGTATTCAGAGCTCCGCATTGTGCCCAAAGTTTTCCGATGCGTGCTACTGCGCATGCGCAGTTTTTTTTATATCATCATCTACGTTGCTTGTTGCAACGTAGATTGCGTATATGTGGTTTTTAAGCAAAGGTCTGTTGCTGTTAATAATGCATTTTTATAATATCCCCACTGCTCCTATACCCCTTTCATGTGCCTCCACCCTTGTTTTGTGTGATAGGTGTCTCTCTTAGTCATTATACTAAACCATACTGCCTGATGATCACTGGATCCTAGGTTCTCACCCACACTTACTCCTGAGATTCTACCACCATTTGTAAGTACCAAATCTAAGATAACCTCTTTGCGAGTGGGCTCTCACCAGTTGCTTAAGGGACACTCCCTGTAATGAATTTAAAATGTCCCCACTTCTAGTGGACAGGGTCGGATTAAGGTCTGTGGGGGCCCCTGGGCAACTAAATTGTGGGGGGGGCCCTTTCTTTCACATTGGGGGCCCCCTGGTTCATTTTAACATATGGAAAAATTGCCCCCCCCCCCGATTTATTTGCGTCTAGTCAGTCTTATTGCCCCCTCCTTCTGTGTCCAGCCAGCCTTATTGACTTGTTATGTGTATCCAGTCAGCCTTATTGCCCCTCTTTCTGTGTCCATCCAGTCTTATTGCCCCCTCTTTGTAGCCAGTCAATCTGATTGCCACCTTTATGTGTTTCCAGGCAACCTTTTTGACCCCTCTTTATTTGTGTCCAGTCAGCCTTATTGTCCCCTTCCTTCTGTTAGTTCATTTAGCCTTATTGCCTTCCTTTTTGTGTCCATTCAGTTTTATTTCCCATCCCTTTATGTCCCGGGAACACTATTGCCTCCCCTTTGTGTCCACCCAGCCTTTGTGCCCCCTCTATGTTCAAATCCCCATTCCTCAACCACTTTCTTTAAAGACTTTATAATAAACTCTCCTCTGGCTCTGTCCTCCTTGGTGCGTGCTCTGAAGAATTGTGACGCTCACATGACCTTAGGTCACGCTGGCGTCTTCTTAATAGAGCAGCTCTGTACATGCAGGGGGCAGGAGCGCTACGTGAATGCTCCACCCCCTTGCTTTCTTTCTCTTTGCTCCTTGGCTTCAGTGAAAGAGGAAGATGTCAATCACTGACATCCATCCTCTTTCACTGTACTTAGTGGGGGCTCTTTGTGTGTGGGGGCCCCGGGACGACCGCCACGATCGCCCTATGGATAATCCGGCCCTGCTAGTGGAGCTTGCTGAAGACTCACTTACATCAGTTAGATTAAAATCTCCAATGATTATTACCTCCCCTTTTAATGCCATTTTAACAATGTTTTGCAATAGGAAATTGTCCATTTTCTCATCATGCCCTGGTGGCCTAAATATCACTCCAGTACAAAGAATAACCCCCTGGATTTCTATGGTTACGCAAAGCACCTCAGTTTTTTCTCCAATACTTCCTATTATAGTTGAATTTAACCCTTCCTTAACATACATTAATATGCCTCCTCCAATTTTTCCTACTTCCTAAATAAATTATAACCCGGTATAGCTAGGTCCCAGTCATGATTTTCAGTGCACCATGATTCCGTGATTCCCACGATATCCAAATTATCCCTTGACATTATTGCAATTAGTTCAGGAATTTTATTTTCTAAGCTCCTAGCATTTGCACACATTGCTCTGAGAGGTTACATTATGAATCTTCTATTCTGGAGTTTATTATTATTGCTAGATATTCTTATATTGCTTTTTCTGTTCTCTTTTCTATTAGTTGTTGAGGCTATATTATCTGTCATTATTGACTGGCCACACAACACTTCTTGGTTGGGGGAGCAGCTATTTTCATTACTTGCATCACAAATAAAGCATTCAAACTGCTTACTTAGAATATCTGTTCCCACAAAAGATAGGTGCAGGCCATCACTTTTATACAGATTTCTGTTTTGCCAGATGGCATGGCTATGTTTTATAAACCCAAATCTTTCTTCCTAAGCCACAGATTAAAATCACTAATGCGCATCATTCTACCTTCTTCAAATCTATGTACTGGCAGCACTTCAGAAAAAGTAAGAGTATTTGCCACCTGCTTAAGAGCAGTTAAACAAAACATAAACTTAATAAGACAGGCTCTTAGTATATAACAAGGCTACTAAACTAACAAGGTGTCCTAGAATAATGCAGCCAGGAAAGGAGCCATGCATAACTCCTCACAACAATAAATATGAAAAAGAAAAAAGGATTCCGGTGCAAATATTAACTAGAAAAAACGACTGGGTAGGGTAATTCAATCGATAAAAAATACAGATTTATTCAGGAAAATAAAAAAATATATAGAAACTTCACATATAAAATAACAATTAATGTTTTTGGTCCCAAAAACTACAATCACCATTAAGAAGTAAATAGTAGCCTATCTGCACTTAAAGTTATAAACCTAGATATCTAATTAAAATGACAATAAATGTTATATATTTCAAGTGAGTTGCAATTTAACCAAGCCAAATATCAAGTATCAAGTATCGAGTAGCCGAGTATCAAGTAAAATATATAAAAAACTAGATGTGGTACATTTCAGCAAGCCTATATAGAAAGTCACACAATGTTGCCACTATGTAGGGGTACACAGAATAATAACTTCTCAAATGATCCGCCTCATTAATGTGGATAGCAGAGGTAACCATGGAAACCATGGTGATCATTAGCATTCCTACCCCGATCGCCAGCCCGCTCTAATGAATGTGGGCGGGCTGATCGTTCAATTTACAAAGTGTCAGCGCGGATTTTAACAATCCGTTCCGATACTTTAAATAACGCCATCTCAAGATGGCGTTAGGGTAGGTATTACAGTGGTCCCACCATATATCCCCATTTTCCTCCCTCTAATAGCTGTTATTAGGGGGAGGAAAACGGGGGTATATATATCGGGAGACCGCTGTAATGCAAAACACTACAGAAAATGTACAAAAAATTTAAAATTAAAAAATATAAAAAACATTTTTTACATAGATAATTAATACATTTTTAATAAAAATTCTTTAATATAATAATAATTTTAAAAAACCATACAAAATAAACAGATTTCTTACCTGTCCCGGCGCCGCGTCTGCTACAGATTTCAATGCGCAGGAACTAATTCTTCACTCGATCCCGGCGAAAGTCCCGCAGATCATCGTGGTGAGATATATTACATTTGGCAGAAACAGGTGCAAGACTCGCTGCGAGGTGCAGCGAGTCTTGCACTGAACAATAATGCTCCTCAGGTTCTACACAGATATTTGGTTCTTGGACAAAAACCATCAAACCTTGGAGTATACTGGTTGTGAGGGGATAATAATCTGATATCCTTCCAGCTCCTCAAGTTCATTGGATCTTTGAGGGTATTCTCAGTGGGAGCCGCAGCTGTGAAATTGCTTTTTTAGAAGTAGAGACAGCTGAAAGCAAATTTTCAGTTTCATTTTTTTTTCATTCATTCTTTAGAAACACCGCCTCAGATTCGTCATACCCACCGCACCGACCAGAGATGAGAGTAACACACTCTGGGGAGTTTTAGAATTAGGCTACGGGAAAGGGAGTGTCAGGGTTAGGGTAATGAAAGGGGAGGTTTAGGGTTAGAGTAATGGAAGGGGAGTCTTAGGGTTAGGCTGTGGGCGGGGGGGGAGTCTTAGGGTCAGACTGCAGATAGGGCAGTCTTAGGGTTAGGTTGCAGGGAAGGGAGTCTTAGGCTGAGGCTGCGGGGAAGGGAGGGTTAGGGTAATAGAAAGGGAGGGTTAGGGTAAAGATTAGGGTAAGGATTGGGGTTAAATTCATACTTACTATTCACAGCAGCGTCTTCTGTCTTCTGTGGAACGATCGCATTGCCTCTGCAACTGGTTGGGAGAGAACGCCCCTTTTCGAAAAAAGGGTCGTTCACATCGACTACCAAAACCTCCCCATTTGCAGGAAGCAAGTACCTATTTCAGAATGTGTGAGTCCTGATACCAACACAAATGCTGACTCTGAGCTTCACATAGATTCCATCGCCTGCCTGCCTCCACAACTATTTTCTGGAGTCCACTTGCAGCAAAATACTAACCTAAAGTACAGAGCCCTTTTGCTCTGTTGACTTCTTAGTGCCCTTTAGACAGGAACTCTTTTAACTACATATAATGTTAAAAGTGTTTTATTACTTCCATTCTTTTTGTTAAAACTTAAAGAATTAATTTTTAAAAATCACCCAGATACTCATAATTTAACTATCAATATGTGTGTCTTCTAACATATATATAATATAGGTAATCACAGGTTTTCTCTATTTTTCAATAGAAAATAAAAATGACTACAAATATGAATGTAATTCAGCACACTGCATGATTTATAGCATTTAAAAATCCTTATACATTCTTCAATTCACATAACATTCCCATATTACCATATATAACTATTGCATCTAGTTAATGGTCTAATAAAGATTACCTCTGAAGGTTGATTGGTTTTTGGACAGCGCACATTTGTAAAGTATTAGGTGGCTGCTTTGAGGCATACATAAAACAGTCATGTTTGGAGATGATAGATGACCGCAAAATATTAATTGCTTCACCATCATAATAAAGAAGCTAATATAAAGCCATTAAATACACTATAGCTAATTGTACTGTATTAATAATTATAATTTGCACCTGAAGTTAGGGGTTTGGTAGAAAAAAAAGTCAAATAAAATGACGAGCCATTTAGCTTTTTCTCTTTAAAATAAATATTATATGTGGCCAACTCTTATCAGCTTGATGATACAGCTCACTATATTCAAATGTCTGATTATATGTAGATAATAACAATTCACTATATGTCTATGTACATATATACAATTACCGGTATGTGTATTTCTGTGTTATAATGTCATCTATATTTCTGCTACAAAATAATCTATCTATCTATCTATCTATCTATCTATCTATCTATCTATCTATCTATCTATCTATCTCATACTCTGTTGTGGTGTTCTGGCACCTTTTTCATTACAGCAGGACAGTCCCGTTTTTGGAGGACTGTCCTGCTGTCCTGCCCGACTCACAACTTGTCCCGAGAGATCAGACTATCAGGACAAAGTTGTTGTTTTTTGTTGTTTTTTGTTGTTTTTTTTAAAACCTTTGCTTCGCTGTATAAGCGGCTGGGCTTTTAACATTGCAGTACAGGTAATACATGGCACCTACGGGAGCCCTGTATGACCTAACCTGTTACTGCAAATGGCAGTGACCAAACCTATGCAGTCACTGCCATTCTAGCAACAGATTTGGTTCTCCTGTAGGAGCCCTGTATTACCAGTACCGCACCATGTGACCGGGAGAGACAACGTGGGACAGAAGGAACGCAGCGGAGGAAGGGAAAAGACATCAAAGGAAATTAAGAAAAGACCTGGTGGCTGGACATAAGGGGCACACATGAAGACTGAACATTATAAGGGGCAGACAATGGAGTCTGCACATTAAAAGGAGCATACATGGACGATTGACATAAGGAGCACACATGGAGGCTGGATATTATAAGGGGCAGACAATGGAGGCTCCACGTTACAGGGGACATACATGGACGCTGGACATAAAGGGCACACATGAAGGCTGAACATTTTAAGGGGCAGACAATGGAGGCTGCACATTACAAGGGGCACATATGGAGGCTGAACATAACAAGGGGCAGACAATGGAGGCTGCACATTACAAGGAGCATACATGGACAATGGACATAAGGAGCACACATGGAGGCTGGACATTATAAGGGGCAGACAATGGAGGCTCCACTTTACAGGGGGCATACATGGATGCTGGACATTATAAGGGGCAGACAATGGAGGCTGCACATTACAAGGGGCATACATGGACGCTGGACATAAGGGGCACACATGAAGACTGAACATTATAATGGGCAGACAATGGAGGCTGCACATTACAAGGGGCATACATGGATGCTGGACATTATAAGGGGCACACCTGGAGGCTGGGCATTATAAGGGGCTAACATGGAGGCTGGACATTATAACGGGCAGACAATGGAGGCTGTACATTACAAGGGGCACACATGTAGGCTGGAAATTACAAGGGGCAGACATGAAGGCTGAACATTATAACGGGCAGACAATGGTGGCTGGACATTACAGGGGCAGACATGGAGGCTGGACATTAAAAGAGGCATACATGGAGCCTGGACATTTTAAGGGGCAGACAATGGAGGCTGGATATTAAAAGGGGCAGACAATGGGGCTAGACATTACAAGGAGCAGACAATGGATTCTGGACATTACAAGAGGCAGACAATGGAGGCTGGACATTACAAGGGGCAGACATGGAGGCTGGACATTACAAGGGGTAGATATGGATGCTGAACATTACAAGGGGCAGACAATGGAGGCTGGATATTACAAGGGGCATACATTGAGGATGGACATTACAAGGGAACACATGGAGGCTGCACAATACAAGGGGCACACAATGGAGGCTGGATAATAAAAGGGGCAGACAATGGAGTCTGGACATTAAAAGGGGTAGACAAAGGAGGCTGGGCATTAAAAGGGGCAGCTGGAATTATCTATCTATTTATCTATCTATCTATCTCATACTCTATCTATCTGTCTGTTTGTCTGTCTATCTATCTATCTATCTATCTATCTATCTATCTATCTATCTATCTATCTATCTATCTATCTATCTATCTATCTATCTATCTATCTATCTATCTGTCTATTATCAAGATATAAAACTGCTCAATTACAAATCTATCTGTTATATAATGGATAGCCCTAAATGTATATTAGAAACAATCATTTATCAATATGTAAAAAGACAGATATTTTAACAGAGTTTCAGAGCTAACAATGAGTGAATAAATGATGGACTTATTAGACTGGATACTGAGATCTGATGCAATCTGATGCTCAAGCAACAAAAGTGGTCAGCAATCACAGGGCCATAATATATCTACTTAATTAATGAAATCATTACTCCCTCTAATGATACCCAGGGACTAATTTAACTTTTTTGACTCCTGCTGTAAATGTCAGTGGTGTGGAAGTCTTCACTGGTATGCATGAATATGGGGTCAGAATTCATTCCAATCTATATGGCATGGATGCATGCACACAATGGAAGAGCAGTCAAAGCATTAAAATAGGGAAAAATTGGATCCCAGGTACGGGGCCTTCATGGTCAAAGACAGCCTATTGCACATCTTTGGAAGCAGCTTGGGTGGTGCTGCTATTGAAACATAAAACATAAAGGGAATCCTCACACCTAGGAGTCTAGTTACTGCCCCAAGAATCATAGCAGTAAATCACTAAGGGATAATGTAGACAAACAAAGATAAACATCCCAAGCAAGAGTATTATATTAAATATAATACATCTAGATTTTACTGCAGGCTACATAGCTTGAAATGCATCCAATGCATATTATGTTTCTGACATTCCATTACAAAATGGTGCTTGTTTTGATACTGATCTCCTCATCAGGTCAAAAGTTCTGTTTTGTGATTGCTCATTCCTGACATACCTGCCTTTTCTGTAGTTGTATGATGCCAAGGAGAAGATCCATAACAAAATATTCATGTTGCTTGTGTGATATAAAAGTCTCCTGAAAATACTGAAAATTTTGGGAAGCATAAACCATCAACAAAAACACAATAGGGAAAGGAAACAGAATCAATAACTGTAAATAGAAAAAAGCTAGAAATCACTAATCACATATATGTACAAGATTTTATTTAGAATGCAAAAAAAAGGTGCTTAACACATGGTTGCCGACTCTCCCGGAATGTCCGGGAGACTCCCGAAATTCGGGCAGTACTCCCGGTATCCTGGGAGAGCCAGCAAATCTCCCGCAAGTGACTTGAGGCCCGTGGTTTCACTAAAACCACGGCCTCAAGTCCTGGCCCCCTGTCTAGCAACACTAGTATACTAGTGTTGCTAGGCACAGGAAGGGACTTGATGACGCAATCTGCGGCATCAAGCCCCGTCCCAACCCCTATTACAAGTAAAAATGGGTCAGTATGAGCCAGGGGGCGGAGCCTAATGACGTGATTTGCATAACCTGCGTCCTTAAGCCACGCCCCCTGCATGCATCGCTAGCTTCTCTCCGGGATCTCCAGGAGAGAAGCTGCCAAAAGTCGGCAACCATGGCTTAACAAGGTATGCTATGTTGATTTGTACAGCCTTTATGCTGTTCTAAAAAGGTTTCTGTATCTGGTTAAGAAATTACATAACTTTTTTTTGGCAGAGTGACATTTTATCTTTGTATAGTTCTGAAGCTCTAATATGCTGTTTTATGCTAAGTCTAAAATATATCTATCTACTGAGATATGGGGCCTAATTCAGACTTAAGAAGAAGATTGAAATTAAGGGCCGTATTCAGACTTCCGTCGGCGATCGGGCCGCAAATATACGCAACTAAGTCTCAGGTCGGAGCAGGTTACTCCCACCAGAAAAAACAGTCACTCCCCTTGCTTTCTCTGGATGGAGACGTTAGACCTGCATTGACTTGCCCTAACCAGCCGCACAAATATCCGGCCTTATGTGTCTTAGTTGCGGATATTTGCGGCCCTAAATCTGTAAGCGCGCCCACTTACCCTCATCTAGATGCCCCCCCGCCCATTTCTATGCTAATCCTTAGGTCCGTATATTTCTACCGCACTTAGGGTCGGATTATTCCCTGCCCGATTCACAACTCCGTCCCTTAGGCATTTCCGACCTTATCCTCTACGTAGACGGCGTATCACCATTACTACACATGCGCAGTTGCTGCAAAATCGATCCAATCCTAAAAATACGCACGAAACTTTAGTGAAAAATTGAAGTCTGAATACGGCCCTAAGAGAGGAAACTCCCCTTATTATTTATAGTCTGGAGGTTTTGTATTGTTCCTGGGTTTTGTCATTGTTACTGTAGTTCCCAGTTCACGTTCTCCTATTACCTCTATTCTGTTGTTTGCTCTAATAAATACTTTTGATTTATTTACACTTGCCTGGTTATTAGTGCTTCCTCTTACCTGAGGCTGCCTTTCAGGGATCGTCACCTGCCTGGTGTCCTGCTGCACAAGCCAATCCCCACCATTAGAGGCTCTAGTGAAGACCAGGCCCCAGTTAGATTCCAACCGTGGGAACAGTTCCATAACATGCAGATGGTAATAGCTTGGAGTGCAGATAACAATGGCAATGGTACAATGTGCAGAAGCAAGAAAATGGAGACAGCAATACAATGCGAAGAAGCCAGGGACAGACAAACAGGGACTATCACACAACATGCACACATAAAACCAACTGCACAAGGAGCAAGGCGAGGGACAGTAAGGCAGGGATACACCAAAGAGAGAGAACAACGGGAGCCAAGACTTAGACACAATCCGGAGCAATAGTGATTAGTAACAGAGCAGGACACAACGCTATAACCCACACCAAAGGTTTGGCGGGGTCAGATATAAATAGTGGGCAATGGCCAAACAGGAGGTGAGGGCCAGACGAGCTTCCCAGAAGTAACAAGCTACCAGTAATTACAACAAACGCTGCATCTGTCTAGAACAACCGCCCAATGTAACGCTTGTGTCTCCGTAAGCAGGCAACAGCTGGAGAGCGAATAGAGGTGGAAGTAGAATGAAAACAACAGAGGGAACAGGTTACTTTGGCCACCATGGCTGTTTCCTAACTGCATATTGGGTATGTGTGTAGCCAGATTTATACATTTACAAAGGCACAATGATCTGGATGCTTCTGCTGTAGATGAATAAGGGCACAAAAATATAGTTATGTAGCCATGCAGATAAATAATTACCCAATATTAAATAATTATTTGTTTCTTACAATATGCATAAATAGAAATGTGCTTATTTTTTTACATAGAATGCGTCTAGTAATTTGACTCCATGGTAACTATAAACTTGTGGGTGAATTGAGGGTATAGGGCTCTATTTATGGACAGCGCATAAATCTGGGGAGTGATAGTGATCCAGGCTCGCTTATCATCGCAGCGAGCCTGGACACTTCACTCCCCAGATTTATAAATACTCACCTTCATCGTGAAGACTCACGATGTCCGGTGAGTGTTTCCACTGCATCACCGGTGCTTCACTCGTATGTGAAGCGCCGACGATGCAGTAAAATAGTCGCGCATGCGCCGTACACGCATGCGCAATGTTTAGCTGCCGTGCGGAGTGTTGGCATAAGGAATCAAGCTGATTCCTTCAGTTTGATTCCTGTCACTCACCCCTCTCTGGTGCAATCAGGGACAGAGGGGGGCGGGATTAAGCTGTCCATCGCAGGGATCTCCCTGCGAACAGCTCCTAACGCCAGCTTGAGCTGTGTAAATATGCGGTACAGGGGGAGCCCATTCACATGAACGGGCCCGGTGATGGCAGGAGAAGGAGTCCTGCATCGTCATGGAAACGATAGTTTCCACTGGCGATGCAGTGTTGTTAAATATGAGAAAGGACATTTTGAAGCGATAAGGGCAGTTTTCTATTGAAAACTGCCCCTATCACTCCAAAATGAACTCTATAAATAGAGCCCACAATATTTAACATTTAAAAAATGAAGAAAGCAGTGATGGTGACAACAGTGTTTCACACACAAAACAAATGGATCATCTATAAATCTGCCAGAGGGCTAGGTTTGCTCTCTAGTGTCCAGTCAAAATAATTTCCTCTTCGAATTGCCATAGTAGTATAGACCATATTCCAGAATTAATCAGTCTCCCAGGTATGGAAGATAAGGTATTATGATCTTTGGATAGAACATGGGGATAACTGGATTGGAAACTTATAGGAACTGTAACAGTAGAGAATGCCTGGAGAGTTGCTCTCTCCTCCAAACCTGAAATAAATAATTCCTTGTAAAAAATTTCATGCAATAACTGCTTATACAGTTTTTAAATATAAATCACTCCCTATATTCCCGTCATATAAATCAATAACTTATTTTTGTGTAGAATCTTTGCCATTTAAGGATTGTAAGATTGTGCTATCCTCAATATCATCAGTTTTCTCTTTTTAGGAATACCTCCCAACTGTTCCGATTCCAGCGGGACAGTCCCATTTATTTTTGAGCCTGTGTTGCTGTATATGTGGCTAGGCTTTTTACACAACAGTACTGGTAATACAAGGCTCCTTGTAAGACCAAACCTGTTACTGTGAATGGCAGTGACCTAACCTATATGGCCACTGTCATTCTAAACATATTTGGTCCTACAGGGCTCTCATAGGAGCCTTGTATTACTAGTACTGCCACACCATGGGCCTGATCCAGAGCAACGCTCGCAAGCGAGCGTACGACGAGCGTATGCAAATTTTCGGCAAAAAATTTGCAATGCGCATGCCCAGTATGACAGCTTCCGGTCGCCCGAGCGTCATGAGCGAATAGCGGGCGTATCGTTAGCGTATTTTTCGCTCGCTGGGCGTATTTTTTTTACGATGGTCGGCTGGGCGCCCGTTTTACTACTGGGAGGCGGGGATAGCCATTTAAATTGTACAGTATGGGCGTGCTAAGCGTATTTTCTCAGCGTATTCTCTGCGTATTTTCGTACGGCCGACGGTCGTACCCAGTGTAGGGTATAGCCGCCGTAAGCAGGGACTTTACTATGGGAGTGCTAGGGGCGTGTAGGTTGATACGACGAGCGTACGTTCGCATTCGCCCGTCGTGCGAATTTTCGTAGCGCTGGATCAGGCCCCATGTGACCAGGAGAGAGAGCGTTGGAGAGACAGAGAGGGAGTGCCGCAGAGGAAGGGAGAAGACATCAAAGGTAAGAAAATAAATAATAAAGGGACAGACATGGAGGCTGGACAAATATTCAAGTGGCAGACAAGGAGGCTGGACAAATAATCAAGGAGCAGACATATAATAGGGGCAGACATGTAGGCTGGACAAATAAACAGGAGCAGACATATGGATGGCTGGACATATAAAGATGGGCAGACATATGGAGGCTGTTCAATTAAACAGAGGACCCACTTCCCAAGACACGACCACTGGTCTACTCTCTCTACCATGCTGTGAAATGTTGTCCCTGTTTCCAATTCTCAAACATTGGGAGGTAGGTCATATATTAAAATATTATTTGTTAAACCTAATAATTGTAATGAAATATTTCTATCTACCTAGATATATTCGTAAGTCCTCTTTCTTCACATGGTGTCAGACAGAGCTATAGGAATTACATTATGTCATCTTAATATTCTAGTTTTTTAGTTGGTTTTTATTGATATACAATATACAATGTAAAATAGTCTTGCATATTTCAAAGTTTTAAAATTCTATTACGTAGATATATTTTGAATTTGCTCCTCTAATATAGGATGTAGTAAAACAGTTTTTACCCTAAAGCAGGGGTGTCACAACTTTTTTTTGGGGTGGGGCAAGAATTTAGCCATTCCCTTGGTGCCCCCATCTCAACTTTGTGCGCCCCCACCTTTTAGTGTAATAGGTATGAAGCGAAGCGGTGGCACGCCGTGAAAGGGGGCGTGGGCAACCCATTGGGGCCACAGCTGTGTATCCACATTTAAACCACTTATATACACACACATACATACATATATACACACACACACAATAAATGTACTCCAGTGCACACTATTCCTATAAATCTCCTCCCTATTCATCATCTTACCCTCTCAATTCATCTCGCCATTCTCATCACCCCCTTCCCTCTATCATCTCCCTATTATCATCATCACCTCCCCCTCCCCATTCTCTTAATCAATTCTCTATCCTCTTCATAATTCCTCTATTCCTCAGCTACTCCACCCCAGTACTTCTATCATGTGCCACCAGCCCCCCCCTCCAGTATCCTCTTCATGGGTCTTTAGCCTCCCCCCAGTATTCTCATCATGTGTCTCCAGCACCCCCCCAGCACTCCTATCATGTGCCACCAGCCCCCCTCAGTACTCCCATCATGTGCCAGCAGCCTTTCCCCCCAGTACTCCCATCCTTTGCCACTAGCCCTCCCAGCACTCCCATCATGTGCCACCAGTAATTGCTCTGATTTCTGATTGGTACATATGTGTAGTAATACGATATAATTATACGCAGTTACTGACTGAACATTATATGACTGTGTAGGAGACAATAGCAGTGAATATAAATCTCATTATAGGTATATGCATTTTCTAACTTTTTAAAAGACCATAGATCTTAAAGTACGGAAGCCATGTTTTATAACTACTATCATTATGTCTGAACATATCATCATAATATATGAACATTACAATAAAATCTAAATAAAAGCATTTATTGGCGATATAATTTGTTAGATACATTTTTTATACATTCATACTAGAATCCATTTACCTGGATCTTAATTGAGAATCTCAGGCTATAAACCATTGTTTTGCTTCCAAGTAATAACAATGCACAACATGCAATATGTTTGTGCAGCTGTTCTGCAAAGTTGGTTGACTCCACGTTTTACTTGCAGTAGACCGTGACACCACAAGTCAATATGTTCTGGTAAACAACTTTTACTAGCAGACTTTTTCTTCCACGCCCTTTAACCTTCTGTGGAAACTGTTAAAGTTTTACATTTAGCATGTTTCTCAAATGTGAATGTATATTATGGGGCTCATATAGATTTTTGTTATAATATATATTATATTATATAATGTTATTTAATACACATGACATCTTAGGTTGAGATATGGATTCTCTTACTGTTATTGGGTTAGATCCAGAACTCCACTTGCAATACGTTTCCTCGCGTAGCGTATTTACGCGTGCGTACCTTCTATACACTCCCCTTGGCACACCCCTTGAATGTACGTATTTTGTCCGAGATCCGCTTTCCAAACCCTACCTTAACTTTTGCCCATGTAACCGATGTCATCCGCTCACGTACGTATGTGCAACACGTATTTACGCAGCTAAGCACGCCCATTCTGTACTCTTTAAATACAAACCCCCACCTACATAACGTATTTCAGACGTATTTTTGACTCACGTAAAATTGGCACGCCCACACGTAAGGATTTACGTGACACATACGTGAATGGTCCATACGTTCACATTTATGCTACGTTACAGAGCGTATTTTCTATGGTGCGCATGCACAGTACTTACCAAAACGCGATTTTACGTCTCCGCCACGCGTAAATTCGCTCACAAGCGTTGTTCTGGATCTGGCCCAATGTGCTTAAATAGATTGTACTTTCGCAGCAGCATTATACATCCCAACTTTTTAGGCATGGACAATAAGACAGTGGTAACTAACCGATTGAAGTTACTGGGGATGCGTAGTAATTATTGTACGCTATTTACGTAGTGTTTCGCTAAAGACCACATGTACGCAATTTACGTAACGAAACGCTACGTAAATAGCGTACAATAAATACTACGCATGCTCAGTAACTTCAATCAGTTAGTTAAGGACGGATGGTCATCCCAGTAGTAACTAATTTCAAGCACTTACTTAAGTCTGGATCCAGCCCATTGAGTGTTATCTGGTACACTCAGGACAACAGATTTTGAAATGGGCAAAACTATTTGTAATATGGAGGTAAATCTTTCTCTTTCTTTCTTTCTTTCTTTCTTTCTTTCTTTCTTTCTTTCCTTCTTTCTTTCTTTCTTTCTTTCTTTCTTTCGTTGTAACATTTTAAATAAATTTTATATAATATGTATAATTAATAATTTGTGTCTGAAGCCAGAAATTTCTTGAGTGTCAGTTTCCATGTATCTGTGGCACATCTTTTATTTTAGTAGTCGTATCCATTTTATTCTATATTATTGCTGGAAATACCATCAGCCCTATAACAAGCTGCATTGATCTCTCAGCAGGTTATTTTAATGTCGGTTACCCGGAGTCTTTTAGATGGTACCAAAAGACATTAGTTTTTAGGTCATTCTTATAGATGAAACAAAGCGTCTTCAGTCACCTCAATATAATGTACAGATGTGTTCTGTGGTGACCGAGATGAGCAAGTGGAACTATAAAGGTCAATCAGTTGTTCTTTGGGAAATACAGACGCACTAAACACATGTTCTTTGGGTATATTGAATTTCTTTAATATTCCTCAAAGCCAACCACACAAAGAAATGAGATGAAACTTGAAAAAGTGTTCATAGCACCAGAAAGACTCTTCAAAGTAGCTCTTCTAAGTGAAATTGTATCCCGGGTTCAGGGATACACTGAGCAGAGAGTAAGTGTCTGTATTGCAGGTTGTGGGCCTTAATTCGTGCACCATGAACTGCCTTGCGTGGTGCCTGAAGGAAGTTATATTATACAGTAGTTGCTAAGACTATGTCAGTCACCCACCAGTATATTCCCTAAACTGGATAGTATAAAGTATGGAAATTAGTGGTAGGTTAGTTACACAGCAGTGAATTCTAACCATTTTATACTGTATATTAACCTATATATTATAATTTCATAATTTCATAATTTCAGCAGTCACTAAATAATTGGTGCTGCAAGCAAGGTTTTTGTATTTGTTTTTTTGCTAAATTGCCACATTCACCACCCAGCTCTTACTGAAACTTATACATAACTTTGTGTCTTTTTTTTCTTTTTATAGTAACAATTGCTAAATGCATGTGACCATAACTATTATGCTAATATCTAGGAGCTAAACTACAGTAGTGCCTTCAGTTCAGTGTATATCCCATAAAAGTGAGAAGTGCCCTGCATTGGTGCCCCAGACCATTTTATGCCCCTTAGTCTAACTGAAGCTTTCACAAAGGAATAGTGAATGTGCTGTCAATAAGTCAGATGTGAATTGATGCTGTACCTTCGCAGTACCAATAATTCTGCATCAGAATTCAGTCTCCACACGAGGGGAGGAGAGACGGCCCATTCACCAAGAGTACATGATACGCATGGACGATGGGCATATGTGGCTCGCAGCATCATTTCATACAGCTCCCTGTTATCTTCTGCTTTGGTTTCTTTGCTATCATTTGTAACACATTTTAGATACTTGCTGTTATGCTATTTATTTGATTAAATGAATTTTTGGAATTTCCATGATTTAATGGTCTTTGGTTTTCCACCCCTATGAAGCATGAAATCTGGATTGGTACACAGAGAGAGTCATTGCCTATAGATCATAAGCTCTTGCAGGCAGGGCCTTTTATCCAGTCCTCCACCTCTTCCAGTCTTATCTCTACCCTCTCTGCGTTGATACTTGGATTGTTTTGTCTTTTTGTCTTATTGTCAATCTTGTCATTATCACTTGTACCAATTCTATTCTGTGTATGCTTATTTTACTCTATATGGGCCGGATCCAGACCTACGTTTCCATTACGTGTCAAGGCGTAGCGTATTTACTATGCACTCCACTAGGCACTCCCCTCGGCCGTACGTACTTTGCCAAACCCTACCTTAACTTTTCAAAGCATAATTACTCACATACCTAATGGCTTCACGTGTCTAAACACGCCCATACTGTACCATTTAAATGTCTCACCACGCCTCCAAAGTGTCATTACGGGTGTCGTATGATTGTCACGCCACATCGTTTGTAGTTACACTGTTGACACGAGGCTGGTACATACGTTCAGAGTTCCGTGGCCCATGCGCACTACATACAAAACAGCATTTTTACGTCACCGGCTAGCGTAAAAACACTAGTGTATGTAGCCCAGGATATACCCCTATATATATGTTATGTCTGTGCTTGTACATTATTTGTAGGACACTGTGGAACCATTGTGGCACCTTATAAATAAATATTAATAGTAATAATAATAATATACTCACTCAGAGGGAAACGTAACCCTACTTTGTCAGGAGTGCCATACCTCTTGAGATCCAGCCCAGTATTATTAAAATATATTTTCTTTGCTTTTTGGTTAAATATGAATACAAATAATGGAAATATTACACTGACACTTTTTTAAATATTAACTGATAACACAAATAACACAATAAATGTGTATAAACACCACTAGCTTTAGTTTTTTTGGTTTTTTTTTACACCTTTTTACTTATATATAGGAATTATTTTTAATAAAGTTATTAAATTTAGCAGCTTATGAACCATTAAAACACTTTAGAATAGAAGAATATACAGTACATTTTTTTTAAATGAATCTTTACAAGTAAGTTCACTTTCTTCTTCTAGATACCTTTTATATAAAAGCCATCCAGCTCCTAGACACAAGTGGTGCACTGCCCAAGATAGGTTTCCTCAGCCCCTCTGACTCATCTGACATTATGAAGGACTATAAAAGCATGTAAAGTGTGTACATCGTAGGCTGAAACAATTTATCATGAAGTAGAATAAAGCTCCTTGCCTCGACACTGGCTGTAACAATCCACACAGGACACACAGCACCTCAGCATCTGCTAGAAAAGTGCTGCAGCTGGTGTAGTGTGTAGTGAGAGTCTGTAAGAGGAAATACATAAAGAACAGAGAATTCTAAATGCTCCGGTTGCCTTCAGACATTTGCATGCTGTTTGACAGTGTGACTTCTGGAGCTCTGCTTCTGATCTCTCCATCATCGATTGACAAGAGAACGGGAAAACGTAAGTTGGTGCCATCTCAATTCTTGCATCAAGGGAAAAAGACATTTAGGTAAAGAAAGGATATGAAAAGCCATTGTATCAGGGATAAAAGGTGCAGATATAAGATAACGTTGTTTAAAATATATATTCTAGTAGAGCAAGTGGCTAAAAACTATATAGCTGAGTATCTTTTGTTCAAACATGGTATTATAAATCTAGCAATAGCGGATTTTTTTCTCATTAGTCAGGTTTAGAGTCTTGTGGAAGAATAATTATGTTCCCATGCTGAATCCTTAATGTCTATGAATCCTTAAAGTGGCAGATGTCATTTATTCTCTGAGTCCTACATGGGGATAAGCTGTAATTGAGAATGGTATAAATGTTTTCTTATTAGAGATTGTTCAGGTGTTACTGTTCTGTATTCACTAACCAGGGGTGCAGACATTTTTATATATTACTTAGAAAGTGGGTTAGTATGAAGAGACAGGGACAATGGCACTCAGTACTTATAATATATCCTTTATATATAATAGCAATATACAGTATTCCACAGCAATCTGTAATCAGTGATTGTTTTACTAATCACACAAAGCCAGTCAAGCATATAGTCTAGTTTTACTACCACATGTGTGTGTGCATACGGTACACATAAACGAGGCAGTTTTAGCTTGAAGTTAATTAAACCGCCTTTATATTGGGTGGAAGACAGGTCACCCAGAGAAAAGTCTTATAAATGTGCCTTGATCTGAATCAGTCTCAAATAATTCATCATTCAGAATGTGGATTTGCTTATGAAGCCTGTTTAAGTTCCTTTCAAAGGTAGTATACAGATTTACCAGCAAGATGTCACATTTGTCATATATGTGCATTGTAAATGTTGTATTCCTTTTTTTTGGTTGTCACTGTATAAAAATACAGCACAAATGATTTACTATGCCAAGTTATCTCTTCTGTGAAGTTTCCTTCTGAGAAATCTTTAATGTCATGGCTTACATTTTCCTCAAAATTAAGCTGCAAGTTGATGCAACTGTGTTTGTGTCTTTGCATGGTGTTCTGTTTCACCTCAGTAGATCAATCTATATCTGTTTCTGTTTGTACTGAAATATGTATGTAGCCTGCAGGCATTCATTTTGTTGGCTGAACCAATATTCACAAAGAACTATACGGCGTCATTGCTAAGGCTTGAAGCATATTGTGTGTGAGGTCCAATGTTGAAGTGATATCACTAGTGCTTAATGATGTATTTATCATAAATATTGGCATAGACTCCAACATTTTTTTGTGGAAAATCAGTAACACCCGGTGGGTATGTCTGTGAATGGGGCGTGGCTTGTCTCATGGAGAGGCTTTTATCTGTTCTCGTTTGCATGTATGAGAAGGTGTAAAATATAATTTTATAACTTATCATATGAGTAGAGAATTCACAGGTGAGTGATTTGTCACTTTAGCAGAACTGTATGACCCTGTCCCCGCAGCTCTGCTATAGTGATCAGATGTTGTAGGACTGGAAGGTGAGTATAGAAGGGGCCCTTTTAGCCAGGACAGACCATTAAAAAATGGTACTGTACCTGATAAATAGGTACATTTGTAGGGTATGTATTGGTTAAGCTGAAAAAAAGATTTTTTTGAGCAGCGTGGAGCCATAATAATGCTAATTGTGCAGTTAAGTATGTACAAATACTGTATATTAGCTAGAAAATTTGGGGGAGGAGTGAAATAAATAAGTAAATTAAAGAAAATTTTCCTCATTAAAAAAAATATGTACCATTAATGGGAAATAGGAATGTGGAAATATTCAGCCTCAAACTGCACATGTTACATTCTACTACTCTTTTTTCAAGAAATATGCCAAGTCTAGGTCCAACCTGGACCTAGAAGAAGGACCACAATTTGTATATTCTGGTGGTGCACCGAGAGGAATTGGAAATAAATAGACCCAGTAATTACATCACGATAGGGAAAATACAGATGGAGAAAAGACTTCTCACATGAGTACTCAGGGTCTCATTATTTGTAGAAGCTAATAGAATGATAAATCTTTTATTGATATACATTAAAATAATGTCTAGTAAATAACCTCATCGTGAAATATTTTAAAAACCACATACATAATTCTCACAGTGCGAACACCGATAACAAATGAAAAACAAGGGGCCTGATCCAGCACCACGCTCGGCTGCGTTTATACGATGGTCATAAGCGTAAAAATGGCCATTTGTACTTACTGCGCATGCGCGGGGTTGATATTACGCAACTAAAATCTGAGCGTATGGGCCTTCAGCGTACCACACTCGTAACTACAGTCGAGGGGGCGTGTCTGGCATATGATTTTCGCAAATACGCACCGAGGGCGGGGTGATGCATTTAAATCGTACAGTATGGGAGTACTAAGCGTCGTCACTACGCAAGGAGCTTACGGACGCCAGCAGTCACGATCAGGTTTGCTGGGCGTAAGACACAAGAGTAAGTACGACCAAGGGGAGTGTCTATGGGAGAGCATTGTAGGTACGCTGGTGTAAATACGCTACACACATGAGCATTTCATAGGTGTAGGTCTGGATCAGGCCCAAGGTGAAGAAGCCCAATCTGTTTATTGCTCTTCCTTAGGGGTATATACAATGAAAGAGGAAAAAATGGTTTTATTTATTTATTTATTTGTTTATTGTTTCCCACAACCATATACTGTTAGATCCGGTAAGCAGATATAAAAATAATGGTCCTGATTCAGAGATTGAAAATAAGAACTTAAAGTTACACCTGGGCTAAACCATGTTGATTTCAGGGGAGTCAAATTTCATTTGTTGCAACAGTATTATAGTTAAAAGGTGATGTTTCCCAGCTCAAGTCTAATTAGCAGTTTAAAAGTGAGGCTGATCAGGTATCTGTGTGCAATAAGTAAAAGCAAAGCATTCTCCCTGCATGCATAGAATAAAATTAACGTGACCCCCCCTGAAATCAACATGGTTTTGCCCAGGTGTAACTTTAAGTTCTTATTTTCAGCCTCTGAATCAGGCCCAATGTTTTCAAGTGACAGTGTCAGTAACCACATAGGACTTATATAAATTACAACAAAATATGGGTTCCAATATTAAATAAATGACTAGTACACCATCCAGACATAGCTATATTATCTGCCTGAAAATAATAGAGTAACTATATATACATATATGTTCAAATTGATACAATTTATCAGAACGGCACTTAACTATATAATAGTATTGCGGCTGTAACATGAGAAAGTTCTTTAGGCCTTAAGAAATTCTCAATCATTAGTCACACTGGACTGGATCCAGATTTAAGTAAGTGCTTGAAATTAGTTACTCCTGGGATAAACCATGTTGATTTCAGGGGGAGTCAAGTTAATGTATTCTTTGCATGCAGGGATATAGCTTTTAATTGCTTACTGCACACAGATACTGACCAGCTTTACTATCAGAAAAAGAAAACAAACCAGCGCTAGCTAAAAATAGTCCCCCAGCCAAAAACCAACACAACATAGATTAATAATTAATCCCTCAATAATAATATACCTATAACTATAGGCGCTCGGATTTATAAAATAATAATAACAATATTAGTTGGTGGTTAGGGGAATTTAAATAGCAGCTGCTCGGAAGGGTTGGTTAGACCCTATAATGTGAAGCTATACAGAAAAAGAAAACAGACCAGCGCTAGCTAAGAATAGTCCCCCAGCCAAAAACCAACACAAAATAGATTAATAATTATTTAAAAATTAAAATATTTAAATAGCCACCCTATAATTGTACTGATGGCATCCAAATAAACAGCAATAATAAATAGCCACAAAAAGCGGTCCAATACACAACCTTCCAGCAATGAGTAACCTCACTCAATAATAATATATACGAATACACTTTATTAACGATTTAACTGGTACCAGGTATAAAATTAAAAATATATAATTAGATCACATAAAAATTATTAATAGATCTCACACTATAAGTAGAATGTTACTAGAGGATAATTTTCCCCAATAATATCCGCTACGAAGGTTGATTACCAATGTCTCTGTGGTGATTCTAGATCGTTGGTGTACACATAGATTTAGTAAATATTGTGTTGCAGATACGGTAGCAATCAATATAGATATCAAATAAAAATTGGCAACAAACTTATCTTATCCTGAAGGTGGTTATAGATAATCGAGAATATGTGGTACCGTCTAGCAGGGGGATCAGGCGTCCCTGTATCCACCGCACAGGTACCGGTTTACTAGGAGTCTCCACGAGTGTCCCAATATTTGGGTAAGTATGTGCTTGTCTGCTTGCAATTGGGCTATATGATGTTGCGGGAGCTTCGGTTTCCCTCAATAATAATATACCTATAACTATAGGCGCTCGGATTTATAAAATAATAATAACAATATTAGTTGGTGGTTAGGGGAATTTAAATAGCAGCTGCTCGGAAGGGTTGGTTAGACCCTATAATGTGAAGCTATGCAGAAAAAGAAAACAAACCAGCGCTAGCTAAAAATAGTCCCCCAGCCAATTACGTGAATATATTTTCAGCTTTACTATCACACTGTTATTTAGACTTGGGATAGGAAACATGACCTCTCAACTCTAAGACTGTTTGCACCAATGAAATATGACTCCCCTGCAATCAACATGGTTTAGCCCAGGAGTAACTGGATCCTTACTTAGGTCTAGATCCAGCCCATTATTAATAGTAGTGTCTAGCGCTACCCTGTGTATTTATAAACACTCTACTACTCTTGCAAGAAGTCATTTAATCTAGATTTGGATTCTGGTCATTGCTTCTTTGATCAAACAATATATTGCAATATAAAAACACAAAAGAAAATGGTGACTCAAATCAATTTATAAGTTAAGTAAGGTATCTACACAGATACAAGAGAAGGTGTCTGGGATACAGCTCAGAGGGGGTGCAGTTCCAGAGTAGCTATTTTGGAGACTCGGGGACCCTCTGAGGTGAGTGTGCTCTGTGATAAGGAAGCACATCACATGAAGGAGATGAAGTAAAGTTCTTTTTCAACAGCAAGTTGGTTACAGCAATGCAGCATGTAAGTGTCACAGCATAATCCAAAGATTCTTCAGGTGCTCCAGTGGTCCCTATCGTACCCCGACCCTTGGGCAGCTATTCCACCATCAAGAGTCCTGACCCTCTGTCTTTAAAACACTTATATCAGGAGAGCACAGGTGCTGTTGATTAGCCCAACCCTGATCACACCAGTTTCCCTGCTGCTGCTCTAAAACCTGGTCAGGATCCTCCACATTACTTTCATGTGGAGATATGCTGCCTCTGTCACACCTCTCAATTTAAAAATACATAATACAGGTGAAACTAGAAAAATTTGAATATCGTTCAAAAGTTAATGTATTTCAGTAATTCAACTTAAAAGGTGAAACTTATATATTATATAGACTCATTAAATGCAAAGTGAGATATTTCAAGCCTTTATTTGACCTTGGTTATTTATTTGACCTTGGTTTCCAAATGAGATGCAAAATTTGCTCTCATTAGAAAAGAGAACTTTAGACCACTGAGCAACAGACCAGTTCTTTCTTTCTTTAGCCCAGGTCAGATGCTTCTGACGTTGTTTGTTGTTCAGGAGCAGCTTGACAAGAGGAATTCGACATTTGAAGCCCATGTCCAGGATCCGTCTGTGTGTGTGCAGCTCCCCCACACTTTTGAATGGCCTTTTCCTGACAATCCCCTCCAGGCTGCAGACATCTCTGCTGCTTGTGCACCTTTTTCTTCCACACTTTGTCCTTCCACTTAACTTTCTATTAATGTGCTTTGATACAGCACTTTGAGAACATCCAACTTCTTTTGAAATTTCCTTTTGAGGCTTTCCCTCCTTGTGGAGGGTGTCAGTGATGCTTTTCTGCACATATGTCAGGTCAGCAGTCTTCCCCATGATTGTGAATTCTACTGATCCAGACTGAGAGACCATTTAAAGGCTCGGAAACCCTTTGCAGGTGTTTGGAATTAATTTGCTTATTAGAGTGTGACACTTTGAGCCTACAATATTGAACCTTTTCACATTATTCTAATTTTGTGAGATTTTGATTTGGGGTTTTCCTAAACTGTAAGCCATAATCAACAAAATTTAAACAAATAAAGGCTTGAAATATCTCACTTTGCATGTAATGAGTCTGTATAATATAATAGTTTCAGCTTTTAAGTTGAATTACTGAAATAAATGAACTTTTGCACTATATTAAAATGTATCGAGTTTCACCTGTACATGTCCCAATATATAGTTTTAGAGTTAGGACCACTAAATCAGAGAAGGCTGGTGGTATATCATATATTTGGAAATACATGTAACAAATCTCTCTATGTTTTATTTTAAAGATAGAGGGGGCTGTATGCAGAGCTCCGACCGCATATGCAATATGTTCTACTGCGCATGCGCAGTAATTCTGTAACGTAATCTACGTTACTTGTTGCAACGTAGATTGCGTATACACGGTAGATTGCAATGCGGCCGGAGAATGACATGGTTAGTTACTGGTTAATGGCAAGAGTGCTGGGGCATATTCTCTTGGGGTGTGAGTCCCCAGAAAGAACGGCCCTATTTCCATGAGGCATAGAAATCAATCCACGGAGCACCAAACGCGGTGCTCCGAAAGGTAAGGCTGTAAACTACCCCAACCCTTCCCCTAATTCTAACCCTAACCTTCCCCTTCCATTACCCTAACCCTCCCGTCCCCGCAGCCTGACCCTAACATTCCTTCCCCGCAGACTAGCCCTAACCCTCCCTTCCCTGCAGCCTGACCCCAACCCACCATTCCCCAAAACAGAATGGAATGGGTGAGTATGCCGATTGGCATGCTCACCCATTCTGAAAAAAATTTCTAAACTGAAGGGGTATTTGAAATAGGGACATCCAAAATGCGGTGACTGCAACCGCTTCTCTTGTATCTGAATATATTGCAATATATTTGTGGAAGAAAACAGTGGTGGTAGTGATAGTAATGAAACACTTTAGAATTATGGATACATAAGGACATTGGGGTAGATCCAGAACTACGCTTGCAATACGTTTCCTCACGTAGCGTATTTACGCGTGCGTACCTTCTATATACTCCCCTTGGCACACCCATTGAATGTACGTATTTTGTCCGAGATCCGCTTTCCAAACCCTACCTTAACTTTTGCCCACGTAACTGATGTCATCCGCTCACGTGCGTATGTGCAACATGTAGACGTATTTTAGACTCACGGAAAATTGGCACGCCCACGCGTGAGAATTTACGTGACACATACGTGAATGGCCCATACATTCACATTTACGCTATGTTACGGAGCGTATTGTCTATGGTGCGCATGCGCAGTACTTACTTAAACGCGATTTTACGGCTCGCAAGCGTTGTTCTGGATCTGGCCCATGATGCTAAAGATATAGCTCATCTGATACCTATCTTTATTTAAGACTTTTAACAGTATTATGTCACTCACTGTATTGTTATTTTTCTAGCATTGTATAATAGTATTTGCCAATAATTGCAAAGTTTTACTTGCATACATCTGGAGCTGAGTAGATTTCTGCAAATCTTGTGATTAGTATTTTGGAAAGAGAAATGTTTTCATGAAGTAAGATTGAATGAAAGAACAATTATAGCCTTTTGTAACTTCCATAGATTTTATATGTTACCTTGTAAAGGATTGGTTTGATTGCATGTGTAGCGAAGATAAGTATAACAATGGCAAGAAGTACAATATAAAAAGTTTTACAATTAATATCATTCAAATTTCAACTAACGCTTTCTAAAATATTTACTTAGAAGAGAAGCTGCTACTTTAATTTGTATGTATACTTTGAGATTTTTGTAATTCTATGTACTGCTATTATTGTATTCTAGCTACTGTTTATTGTATAATATATTCAGCTATGCTATGTCTATTAATGATCATTGTAGTGTGAAGCAAACTATAAGAACAAAAGTCAGCTTGAATGGACATTGATTTAAAATGTGGGATAAGAAATGATGAAGCAAGTTGAGAATAAATCATTTATAATTGCCATTGCTGTACTGTAAAACATATGCTCCAACATAGGGCTCTATTTACCATTTGTTTAATTTTTTAATGAACGAAGCTTTTCCAGACTCGCATCGGCTCGCAGTGAGCCTGGCAGCTTCGTTCATTAAATTTACCGATACGCGGGTCTTTGAGAATATCAAGTCCCGATATGCAAAACACTGCGCATGCAGACGTAATGTCGTTATGGGGAGGGTTTGGGTAATATTGGGAGGGGGGGAGGTATTTAGATTAGCCGGGGAGGGGAGGCGGGTAGAGGCAATGTCCGTGCAGACATTGCACGGATAGTTAAGGTAGCCCTATGGCGCTCGTAAGTGCTATAAGGTACTTAAAAAGAGGGACGGGATGGGGGCAGGGCGGGTGAGTCAGGTGTGGACAGACCTGTGAATCTGGTCCATTATATGTAATACTTATATATAAACAGTTCTCCTAGCACATTTGCACTTTCTACACTGAACATATATTTGATTTCAATTGTATAAAGATGTTATGTGCAGTATTAATCAATCACAGATTGGTCTGCCATAAAATAACATTTAATGTGTGCTCTAGACATGTATTCCGCTCTAATAAAGTATCCAGTACTGCCTTGCCTTATGTTTTAGGTCATCCCACATCTTGGATGGAGATAGTCTGGGGGTGTTTGGCAACTGAAAGAGGACTGATATGTACACTGAGAGGTTTAGGGTTAGGTTTTGGCATGTTGCTGTGAATATGGTTTCTATTAGCAACAATTAACTGTTTCCATGGTGGTCGTTTTCCTCCAGTAGCATTAGTTCATTGTCTAAGGTTGTTGCCGTAATAGAAAATAACAGCAGAAATTATGTATTTTTATGTTCAACGAAGCCCTTATTATCATACAAAAACTTTCCATGTGATACTTACAGGCATCACTTACTCCATTCAGCGCAGGGCAAAGAACTGACCAATTGGCAGTGAGATTGGGAAGGAGAAGGTTTATGCAACTGACATTTTCTGTCTCTTTTTGTTTTGCTATTTTGTTTAACAATAATGACAAAAGACTAAATAAAATAAGCTTTTTCTTTCATTCTAAAGCAAAATCTGAGAAAAATTCAGTGTGTGGGACCAGTGCTGAGCACTGTGCCAATGAACCGGATCCAAAGACTGGATTTTTCATTAGAAAATCCACATGCAGAATGCGCTGTGATCCGCTATCAGAGTTCTGTTGTATCTGTGCATTAGAGTGATCACAACACTTACCAATCCCCTTGCATGGATGGATGGACTTATTAGACACATAACCTACCTTGACTCATCACTACAATCTGACTGGATTGTATTTACTATATTTACCCTTTTTTTTTACCCCACCCAGTCTGTCTGTTACCACCCAGTCATGTTGATTGTTAAAATTGTAAAGCACTATGTAATCAGCTGGCACTGTTAATAAATAAATAATTGTATGCAGTTCTATAAAGTATTTTTTTAATAGTCTCGACCCACTTGTAAGTGCAACCCGGCCCCTGAAGGAAATGTCACTGGTTGGAAGTCTAGATGCCCCCCCAAAGCTTATTTCCGGGTGTCGTATGGTTGACCCACCACCTTCGTTCGTATGAACGCTTAAGTTACATACGATCAGAGTTACATTGAGTAACATCTGCCGCGCGCATGCACAGTGCATACAAAAAGGCGGTTTTACGGCAGCCCCTGGCGTAAATACGCACTCGTATGTAGCTCAGGATCTGGCCTCTTCTTTTATCTCATTATTATGTATTATTACATATTATATACGTATACAAATTGTGCCTAGAAAAAATATTCAGCCTTTAATAGCTTTCTGCAATCTTTGCTTGGCAATGATCAAGAATTGAGTGTTCATTTTCTGTTTGTAATGTGGATTCAGCTGTGTTGGGATCAAATAATTGTCTCTTTTATAGTGTAATAGCAGACACTGTGGATGGCTGCAAGTTAATCTCTATCTAAACTCTTCTTTTTATTCTGAAAATCATAATCACTTATTCTGGAAATCATAATCACTGGTGTTTTTGTTAAATATATTTCCATAACATTACCATCACTTTCATGTTCAGTCAGTCACATATATGGTTTAAAGAGGTACACTTTTGTGAGGCTCTTAGCGAATCATCCTCCTGTCATGGATATAGTGAAATTATTGCTTTAGTAGAAGTATAATTACCATAAGATCCCATAAACTCACGATTAAACCTTCTAAGAACATTAGTTGATTTGCCAAAGAATTGCAACAGTTTAAAAATCTTCCCCTCCATTTATTATTAAAGGGCTGAATCCAGATTTAATAATGGGAGCGTTTTCCACACACTGTGGACTGGATTTACACCTACACATAGAATAAGTATGAGTAGCCTGTGCTGTGGAGGCTGTTGTAGGGAATTTGTGATCCACAGTCCTGCATGGTTCAGAGCGGACTCCTACGTGTGGACTGTTGATCCACCATGTGGACCCTAATTGAAGTAGCCAAGCCCTTACTGCACAATTTACATGCTAATGCCCACTCCTGTCTCTTGCGTAACTCTTGCATATCTCTAAGATCCGCTCCATTGCGGATACAATTTTACAGTAGACCTTCACGCTGGAAGCTTTTCCCTCAGAGGGGATGGGAAGACGCTTAAAGCATGTCCGCAAGGTGGGAGGAAAGAGCTTAACTAAGCCCTTTTTTACAATCCTCATTTATGAACCATTTTAACCACTTAAAATAGGGCTGGTGCGTAAATGTTAAGATGGGGCATAGATGTGAGAGGAGTTTTCTCTCATTGCACTTATGCAAAATAGTATCACACAACAGTCCTATAGCGGACATCCATAGCAGGAGGGACCCTCCTAAGTCAGGGTTGCCTACTTTCTAGTTCTTCCCTCTGAGAGATTTAGGAGGAAAGAAATAGATGCCTGCATGGGGGCGGGACTTAATGATATGATGTCCTGCCCCCTGTCAATCACTACAGTAATGCATAGTGTTCCAGGGGATGGGTGGGGCTTGATGACGTCGGGACTTTAGGAGATTTGACGGCTCTCCTAGGATACATAGAAACATAACATAGAAACATAGAAACATAGAAAGTGATGGCAGATAAGAGCCACATGGCCCATCTAGTCTGCCCATTTGTTTATTGAAAACTATACTGACCCTAGACCCTATTTACCCTCAATTGGGGTTACAATTTAGGATACCCTTATATTTATCCCAAGCATGTTTAAATTGTTCTACTGTATTGGCCTCAACCACCTCAGATGGGAGAATAGTCCATTTATCTATCACCCTTTCAGTGAAGTAATTTTTCCGCACATTTCCTTTGAATCTACCACCCTCCAGTTTGTATCCATGCCCTCGTGTTCTATTACACCTCTTCCTTTATATAATGTCCCTCCTGTACCTGTCCCCCTCCAGTATATACACATGCCCTCGTGTTCTATTACACCTCTTCCTTTATATAATGTCCCTCCTGTACCTGTCCCCCTCCAGTATATACACATGCCCTCGTGTTCTATTACACCTCTTCCTTTATATAATGTCCCTCCTGTACCTGTCCCCCTCCAGTATATACACATGCCCTCGTGTTCTATTACACCTCTTCCTTTATATAATGCCCCTCCAAGCATCTGACTTGCCTTTTTCATTGCTTTGTTACATTGATTGGCTACCTTTAAGTCACTGGAAATAATGACTCCTAGATCCCTTTCCTCCTCGGTAGATTCTAATGTAATGCCATTAAGGAAATATTGAGCCTTTGGCTTTTTGTGCTCCAAGTGCATGATTTTGCATTTTTTGGCATTAAACTGCAGTTGCCACACTCTTGACCATTCCTCCAGTCTACCTAGATCATCCCTCATTTTCTGTAACCCATCTGGCGTGTCTACCCGGTTACATATCTTGGTGTCGTCTGCAAAAAGGCATATTTTCCCCTCAATACCACAGGTAATATCACCTATAAAGATATTAAATAGCACTGGTCCATGTACAGAGCCCTGGGGTACTCCACTGGTTACCTTACCATCCCCAGAAGAGATTCCATTTACTACAACCCTTTGTTGTCTATCCTGTAACCACGATTGTATCCATGCAACTAGCTTTAAGTCCAACCCTAAAGTTTCCAGCTTATTTAACAGTCTTCGATGTGGCACAGTGTCAACAGCCTTGCTAAAATCTAGATAAGCTATGTCTACAGCTTCCCCTTTATCTAATACTTTACTGACCCAGTCAAACAATTCAATAAGATTTGTTTGACATGATCTTCCCCCAGTGAATCCATGCTGCTTGGGATCTTGTAAGTTACTGGATTTAAGATACTGTACAATTTGTTCCTTTAACAGTTTTTCCATCAATTTCCCTACTACTGATGTTAGACTCACTGGTCGGTAGTTTGACGCTTCTTCCCTACTTCCACTTTTATGCAGAGGGACTACATTTGCTATTTTCCAGTCCTCTGGAATTACCCCAGTTATTAGTGACTGATTGAATAATTCAGTTAATGGTTTTGCCAGCACCCCTCTAAGCTCTTTTAGTATTCTCAGATGTATCTCATCTGGTCCCATTGATTTATCCACTTTCAATTTTGAAGATTCTTTTAATACCTGTTCCTCAGTAAAAGTAGTAGTAATTGCCCCCACTTTATTAATAGTACAGGAAGACCTGCACAAATTTTAGGAGTCTTCTGTATATTCTGGGAGAATCGGCAACCCTGTCCTAAATCACGATCAGGACACATTGTAGAAGAGACCGGAGTTGTTGATTCATCTGTTTATTGACATTCAGAGCAGCAATTAATGGGTGCTGTACACACTTCCCTGCAATACGCATGGCAAGTTGGTTAAAGGGCTTCCTAGCCCTAACCTAGGTACATCCAGTGGTGTGGCCACACTTTTTTTCATTTCTGACATAATGCCCCCTTTTGTGGCACAATTACATCTCCAATCACAACTCCCCTACCCCCAATGTTGGGAGGTACTGTATGTTTTATCATACAATATTAAGACCACCACAAAGAACACAATCATTTCCTGGTCTTTGGAGAACCAACTCCAGAATACAAAGGAAAATATAATTACCTAGGAAAATTGCCCGGTAAAGTTATGGTTATGTTATGTTATTTAGGAGCCTGTTTGGTAAAAATATTTTTAGCTATCTACATTATTGCTCAGGAGTTTTCCCTTCCTAATAAACCCCTTTCTATTTTTGTTCCTCACATTGGTCAATATTTAAAAAAAAAAATGTTCATATTGTAAGTCTGGTGCTGTCACAGTATGTCAGAATTGACTTATTTATTTTAAATGGTGGGAGATAGTACTGGAATATAAATTGCCAGATTGGAAGAGGGTAAATTTTGTGGACTGTAATTGTATACTCACATAAACAGATATATCATCCTTTAGATGTAGGGGCTGATTCAGAGTTTGAGAGTAAAGCTGGCCATACACTAGGCGATTATCGGCCCGATCCAGTGTATGGTACAGATCAATTTTTGAAATGCCAAATAAACGCACCAGAAACGCTCTGGTGCGATTATTTGATCTTTTAGCATGTTTGATTTAAATCGGGAAAAATCTCCCTATATTTTAAGAGAGCCTATCAGCAAGCTGAATGGCTCCCTATTCTTCAAAGCTGCTGCTGCTTTATATCTATGGACAAAGCTGCTATGATAGTTTGAAGGTATAGTTTAAATAAAGCAGCAGCAGCAACATAGAGAGCACTCTCCCCCTCCCCTCTTCTGCTAGGAATTATCGGTTCCAGCAGGAGAGGTGTATGGTGCCGATAATGGGACATTTCCCTAGCGGGAGGAAATTATCCCGTTTATCGGCACACGCCTTGCTGGGACCGATAATCGTACTAGTGTATGCCCAGCTTAAGGGCAAAACACCTTCTCTCTTTCAGACTCTGGTGGATCATCCTGTAAACAATTAAATAATTTTTTTGCCTTATAGATCCTGTGAACTGACAGCATTGACGGCAAATAAATATAGTTAATACATTTAAAATGAAAAACACATAAATTGTAGAATGACAGAGCTTGATTTATGACATTCTGTTCTGCAAAACTTGAGTTTAAATACATCACTGTGACTTCTCTGAATAAAAGAAGCCACCTGGGTTGTTTTCTGTATATCAACAAGTACAATCAATACTTATTTTAAGATTTAAGAATTCTTTTTAATACATTAACCTAAAAATGTTTTGTACTATAAATTCACATACTATAATAAACTGTGCAATATAACCTACCTTGCAACAGCATACTCCATAAACAACAGCTTAAATTCTTTGTATCTATTAACAGGGATTATTTTTCATGCTCTGTAAAGAACTCTGTTTGTGGTCCTTTATTGATCTGCTGTCACACAGCTTTGTACATTCAGGTGTAAATGAAAGTGTTCTATCTCAGACCTCTGTGCAATGCTGGTCACTACAAATTTTGAATTTGGGACTGCAAAACAAATTAGTAAAAAGCAATTATCCATGGTTGCCAACTCTCCCTGAATATCAGGGAGTCTTCCTGAAGAGCAGGTGATCTCCCTGACTCCCTGAAGTGTTAGGCAATCTCCCTGATGCTGATTCAGTTCCAGAAGTCATTGTGGTATGTTGACAGAATTTAGATATTGTGTGCTATTTCCTTGCATTAAGGTGTTGGAAGTGGCAGATGAAGAAGTAATTGATCCCTTATACACAGTATGCACAATAAATACTGAAAATATTTATTCAGTGACATTTTAACAATCAATAAATACTGATGCTGCTATTATTATTGAGAAATAGTTTGCCTGGCAGTGTTAGACACACCCATGGGTGGAGCTATTCATGGGACACACCCCTTTGGTGCAGCTTTGATAGTCAAAATCTCCCTGATATTCATTTGCAAAAGTAGGCAACCATGCAATTACCGATGCCACATCTGTAAATTTCAAATTATCAGTAACTGGCAGATAAAAAGGGAACATCCAATACATGGAAAATGAAAGAATTTAAAAGAACACAATGCTGATCATCTTTTATTATAAAATAATTCACCTGGAAATAATAAAAAGTCAAAGGGCCACATTTACTAAGATGGAAAGGAAAGTGAAGATGTTGCTCATAGCAACCAGTCAGATTCTGGCTCTCACTTTCCTATTACATTAGGGCTCAAAGTGAAGGGGTATATAGGGGTATGCCATACCATCACTTCTCCCACTGATTTAATTAAAAAGCTATAAATCTCTATTCACTTCTATTATTTCTAAATATTCATACCGTCACTTCTAAATTTCCACTTTGACCACTGTATTACATACTAGAAAATGTCAGCTACAATCTGATTGGTTGCTATGGGCAATATCTACACTTTTCCTTTCCCGCAGCTTAGTAACTTTGGGCCTGATCAAGAACTATGTCGATGTGCTGTACTTACTAAAGCACAGCGTATCGGCGTCTACTCTCCCCGACACTCCCCCTGTGGGGCCGTATTTTCCCTTGCTTACGCCGGCTGAAGACTACCCTAACTTCAGCCGACGTAAGCGATGGAAAATACGCTTGCACAGGAGCGTTGCTACGCTAAGCCCTCCCTCCCTCATTAAACTAACTCCCCCCGCCCACCTTCACTAACCTTAACGTAGTAACGCTGTCACTACGCTGTTCCTATGGACGCCCGATCGTTGATAGGGCATTGCCGTAGCTACGCCGGGAAACATCTGCCCGGCGCATGCGCAGATCGGCTTTACAGCCGATCTTATGCTTATGCCCGCCGTAGCTAGTACGGCAGGCGTAGTTCTGGATCAGGCCCTTTGCCCCAATATCTTAAAATGGTTTATATTATATAAATAAATTACAAAAGTCCCTTTTCAATACATAAAAAAACTTTATTTGTCTCACAATTTAATAACATTCAGGTAAAAACATCAACATACTGTGAATGAGTACTGAGGTCTGAGATTTGTTATAGTATATAGGGATGTTACAGTTTCTTATTTGATATTTGTAATCCATTGTGAAGTTCCTTTTTGTTAACTACTGTCATTAGAGTCATTACACAATGTATTGCAACATAATAAACAAACAAATACATACACACATACATACATATATACATATATACATCCGTCCGTTCGTACGTATGTACATACATAGAAACAATCCAGTGATGAGATATATAGTAACGGCCATTTTTCGAAAGGGCTATTTTCTCCCAGTCAGTTCCAAATTCGCTTTCAAATCGATTGTTTCTGCCTCGCCAAGGAGAAGCAATCGATTATCCGCAGGAACGAAGATGCAGCAGCAAATGGTAAGTATTTATCTAACCCCAAGCATTATCCTAATCCTTACCCTAATCCACCCCTTCCTTTAAGTCTAACCTTCCTCTCCCCACAGCCTAACCCTAAGAATCAATTCCCCGCAGCCTGACCCTAAGACACCCTTCCCCATAGTATGACCCTAAGACTCCCTTCCTCACAGAATGACCCTAAGACTCCCTTCCAAGCAATCTGATCCTAAGTCTCCCCTCCGTGCAGCCTAGCCCCAAGACTCCTCATAGACTCCTAACTCTAAAACTCCCCATAGAGTCCCATGTAATATTCACCTGTCCTGCGGGTCTGCGGTGGCAGATTCCAAATTAATGAATGGGTAAGTATGCCAAAAAATTCATTTGGTATACTTACCCATTCATTGGTTAAAGTTTCTAATAATAATGCCATTGCCATTAATTTAAAATAGAGACAGATGAAAATAAGCTTTTGGCCGTCTGTATTTCTAAAATGCCATTTTCAAGTCGGCAAATGCATCCTCATTGTAAGAATGCAGAATTCACATCACAAAGTTTTTCATTTCATCAGGTACTGTAGTTGTATCATGAATAGCTTATACAAAGGTCTAAATACACAGCAATTAGTATCCTGTGCCCCTTGATGAGCTACAGATGTAAACATGCGATAAATTAAATGTATTAGAATGGAATGCAAGGAATTGGAAAACAACTGAACGTAAGCATACACACTCTATATGTACATGTGTACACACGTCACCTATTTATTAAATAGTTTAAGCAATTTTACTATCTGGTCTTCCCTTTAATGCATATTTTTTTATATGATAGAGAAAACAAATAAAAAATGTAGCGCTAGTATCCAACATCCCACAGTGAGAGAGAATAAAAATAGTAAATAATATATAAAATCAGAGAAACTGTTTCAATAAGTAAAGTTCCAAAATCTGGTGTGATTGTCAAAGGGCAATAGTTCATAGAATCATCCAGATGCAACGATAACTCGATTGTTAGGGGGCAGCATTCCCAAGTAAAAATATCCATCAATTTCCACCGATTAACACTATGAAAGATAAAAGAAACACCTTGTATGTATTTACACTTATAAAGATGTATGTGTGCCAGATGTCACAGGGATAGAGGCTTTATCAATACATTTCTTTTTACATTCTGTGGATGTTCTTTCTATTCATCATTGAAGGCATGGAAATACATAAAAGAACATCCATCTAGTGCAATATGCTCAGTAAAAAGGACATTTATTATTTATTTATTATGTGTACAATAAATAAATAAACTATTTAGGCTTATTTTATCAACGGTCAGGACCACACTCCAAACACAGCAAACGTCCAACGCGTTTCGTCCTTGGCTTACCCACTGGACTTCATAAATTCCAAAGGAAACTTATATCAGGCCCATCTTTCGTACCTATTGATGGCTTGTAAAGCTGTCTTGGCTCTGCCATAACACAGGAGTAACACTTCTAGTCTTTATTTAGAACTTGTTCCTGACTTTTATTAACAGATGTGAGATGGAAAAGTCCTGCAGTTGGTCACTAGACAAATGGGACCTTAACAAGTATTCCAGTATGAGGTAGACAGGAAGAAAGGCATATATGGATCCTATTCATGGACTGGATCCAGACTTCCACAAAAGGGGAATTTTCAGCTTACAAAACGTAGAAAAGTTTGCTTGAGTGAAAGTGCACAAGCTAAGCGCTTCTATTTCGGGTCTGGATTTGAGAGATACTGTGTTCCATAATAGAATGCTTTCCGATGCCGGGGCAGGACGAATGGTAATCATATTTAAAGCCCTTAATTGCATTATTGGTAAATCCTTGGTTAAGTCCTTATGTGCAATCCTGATTCATTTTCCATGGGGACACAGCATAAATTTTAAGGTAGAATCCTGCTCGTGGATGCTCGTGGGAGTGGTATCCCCTCGGATATGATTTGGCGGCAGACTGGCAACTGAACTCTGCCGTTGCTGTGTTCAGAACTCCATTTAATTACTAGGGAAATTGTATTCTTAAGTAATAAGAAGAGCTATTATTAAAAACGCTTATAATAAAGCTAATAATATTTATAATATTAATAATAATATATAATAATAAATAAAGAAGATTTCAAAATAAAGTAAAAATATATTTCTCCTTAATCATTCTGACCAATTTTCATACGTGGTAAAGCTACAATACTCCCTCCAATGCAGAAATTTCTCTGCCAGCGACGCGATTCCTGATTTCCTTTGCTTTAAAGGCTGTTTTACATTTCCATGTTCAGGGCAGCAGGATCTAATGCAGTCTACCAACTCACATACAGGGATGCATTGTTCCAGACATGTAAAACAACAGCTCGGTCATTCCTGGAATGGGTAAATACAATTGTCTTTAGAAATGACTGACAATCCATTTGCTTCATATTCTTATGTGCTAATTAAGTGACAGTGGCTGAAGCTTTGAGTTCAACTATTATTCAACACAACAAAGCATTTTCCATCACTAAATTCCATGGGCCATGCAAATCTTCAAATTTTACACTAGTTTAAAGTGAGAAGAAGTTGCCGCAAGAAGGTAACTATTTTCATTGTGGTGTGATGCACCATGGAGAGATTGCAGGGACCAGGGGCCAGATTTACTAAGCTGCGGGTTTGTAAAAGTGGAGATGTTGCCCATGGCAACCAATCAGATTCTAGTTCTCACTTTTCTATTACATACAAGAGAATGTCAGCTAGAATCTGATTGGTTGCT
>WWET01000079.1:557014-574884 GCA_011038615.1 Limnodynastes dumerilii | reverse complement strand
TGCAGCAGATGAAATATGACTCCCCTGAAATCAACATGGTTTAGCCCTTGAGTAACTAAGTTCATGCACTTAACAAGGTCTGGATCCAGCCCAATATCCTTACATCATAATTTTTTTAAATAATTAATAACACAACAGAGCAGTCCACAGCTACCTTCTGATGAAACTGGGAGGGTGCTCGATGAAACGTGTCTAGGATTTCTAATACATTGAGACTGATTTACTTTGCAAAACACCACCAGTATTTCACTTTCAAAATGGGGACTTTTTTAACCAACACTTTGGGCCAGATTTACTAAGCTGCAGGAAAGGAAAAGGGGAGATGTTGCCCATAGCAACCAATCAGATTCTAGCTCTTACTTTCCTATTACATACTAGGAAATGCCAGCTAGAATCTGATTGGTTGCTATGGGCAATATCTCCACTTTTCCTTTCCTGCAGCTCAATAAATCTGGCCCTTTGTGTCACTGGATCCAGTGAGAGACCCCATCTGTTATATAACACAGATTCCAATATTACATGGACCGACCAGAAGGTCTGGTATTTACCTGCATGACAACGGACAGTATACAGTAATACCACTGCTGCATAATTGTGACTTTGCAACAATACCTGAATGGCGCCGCTGCACATGTGGGATACTGTTAACTAAAGGATTGCTTATAACTAGGTGTTCCTCTAATTCATAACTGTTAAACTTTTAATCAGAGTTGCCCACTTTTTATTTTCTTCCCTCCGGGAGATCTCACAGGGAAGAAATACATTCCGATATGGGGCGGAGCTTAATTACATGATTTATGCAAATCATGTCATTAAGCCTAACCCCCTATCAATCACTACTTTAATCACTAGTGTTTCAGGGGTTGGGTAGGTCTTGATGAAGTCCTGTTCATCCCTAATAACTCTAGGAATGACAATAGAGATTGACAGGGGGCCGGGATACACAGAGAACTGCCCAAATTTCAGGAGTCTCCGGATATTCCAGGAGAGTCAGCAAACCCTGCTTTTACTAGTTTCTGTGAACACAGTACTGATAAATACTAATCTGATTTGAGACGTCACAAACATAATAAATAATATTTAATCTGCTTCTAATTTAAAAGGTTGTAACCGACACCATAACTGGTGTATATATTGCATTTATCAACTATACTGAATGCATTGATATCAGCCCAGTTATATTAATACTTTTATGTGGTTATTGTTATAGTGTTTTTAATGTGTGTTTATTCTTTTTAACTCTATACCCAGTCTGCAGTGACTGTTTAAATCCTGGTGCTTTCTGCCCTTCCCTTTTTTAATTATTAGATGTCTAATTGGACCTGTACACATAAGTTTTCTTCACAGAAATATTTTTGCTTAGTGTCTGCTTTTTCTCGCCAGTGTGTTGTTTTAGATCTTCATTTCCTAATGGAAGTGCTTATTAATTAAGCATATCCACCTTAGCTTTATTTGCATTCTTATCCTGTGCTTCCACTCTCTTTTGGATAAAAGAAAACATGGCAATTACAGCTCTAGTCCAAAGTACAGTCTTTTCAGAAAATGATATTACATTGAATGCTTTTAGCATATTTAAGACTTTGAAAACGAAACTCATTAGTGTTTGAAACTCGCCGACAGTGACACTGAAAATTTTTGTGAATATTTTGCTACTTAGTGACTATTTGCCAATAGCATTGAAAATTACTTATTAAGTTCCAATTTGGAAATTATTTTTTATTTCATTTGATCATCTTTCTAGATAACCTCTTTGCTATGTTTATTGATGCAAAATGCAAAAAAATAATAATAATAGTAATAATAAAAATAATAAATGACAAGAAATTAGATTTGATGAATAAAAGGTTTGAAATATAAAATTCAATATAAAAACTTCATGCAGCAGGTTGTTAAAAAAAAGGCTATCATTTCATCAGATTTAATGGGTGATGGGTAAACTTAGATTTAAACAAAGTGACAGTTTAAAACTTCTATGTTTTTTTCTTTCATGTAGATATTTGTTTTATAATTCTGAATCTGTTTCAAACACTAGGTATATGTATATACTATATGTTTTATGATATTCAATACCACAGAGGCAAGCAAAAACACAGACTGGATTGTTGTCTTGTGTATTGTTCACAGTGGAACTTGAGAGTTCTTTAAATACCTGGGGCCATATTTACTAAGCTGTGGGAAAGGAAAAAGTGGAGATGTTACCCATAGCAACCAGTTTCTAGCTGACATTTTCTAGTTTGAATAGCAAAGTGAGAGCTAGAATCTCATTGGTTGCTATGGGAAACATCTCTGCTTTTCCTTTACCGCAGCTTAGTAAATCTAACCCAGGAGTTAAAGGAGACAACACAAGACAATTCTTAATCAACTATATTATTTAATAAAGAATTCAGCAAAGACATAAATAATACTTTAGTATTTATTAGGCTTTGGGAATGGCACACTATATACAGTATATAGCATACCAAAGTAAAACTAGTAATATTAACAAGAAAACACAAGGCTGCGCTTCTATTTAAATATATGAAATGTGTGCAAGTGTTTTCTTGTTACTGTTACTAGTTTTACTTTTGGGAGCCTGACTGCTCCCCAATATGGCCACTGCACACTGTTCATAAGGCAGGAGTGTCTTAACACAGACCTCCTGAGCACACATATACCAGATGGATAGGGTCTCACCTACAGGAGGTGCCTTGACGCTGGGCAGGTGAGCTTAACCCAATATAGCTATATTGTGACCTAAACCTCCTTTTTATGTAGGTGCTGACACATAGTGTTATATAATGTTTGTTTGGAGCGCCGGACCTCTCTTATAAATAATACTTAGTTTAGTTATTACTTGATAATGATCAACAGGTTTCCAGAAGTCCCTATGTCGATTGTTGTCGAGCTGGAAAAGGTCAGCGGGCAAAGCTGGGGAGCTGACTTTGTGTCAAGTCCTTTATCCCCCGACAACATCAGAGCTGGAACTCCCTACCATATTAGGTTATAATCATGTTTTTAGCAAGTTTATTGGTACTACTTATCTAACTAATTTCTACATTCCACATATGAGCAGTAAAAACTAACATTGCATAATATTAGCATCACATATCACCCCACCAAGCTACCTTATCTGCATGTCTTGGCCTTGAACGTCTGGTTCTACACATTATTAATAAAACGTTTGCATAAAACCACATTAAAATTTGACTACAATTAAGAAAAAATAAACATCTTTATTCTGGGGAATTATTAACTATAGATGTGCCATAATAGTGCGCTTAATACTTCTTATTCGTGCTCAACATAACCCCCATAGTAAGGCACTATATTCCCTCCACCCTCATTACAATAGGGTTCTATATCATAGAGAGCCCTATAATGGTGATGAGATATAGAGGTTTACTATGAGAGGATAATTTGAACCTAAGAAGGAATGAAGAGCTTTATTATGGGGAATCTTTAGTAAATAAATCCCCATATTAAAGCTCTTTATTTCTCTTTCATTGTTCACTTAAGCATGAGCAGCACTGTGACTCAGTGAGAAGCACTTATGTCTCACAGTGCTGTAGTCATGACTTTAATTCATGGACTAGGCCTTATTTGTGTGGAGTTTATATGTTCTCCCCATGTCTGTGTAGGTTTCTTCCTGGTGCTTTGGTTTCTTCCCATACTCGAAAAACATAGTGGTAGGTTAATTGGCTGCTTACTGAATTAACCCGTGTGTGTATTTTTTTTAGGGACCTTAATATGTAGCTTCAATAGGGACAGGGACTGATGTGTTCTCTGTAAAGTGCTGTGGAAAATTTGTGGTGCTATATAAATAAGCAATAATAATATATACTTTGTTCTAGCTTGCTCTTGATTATCTTTGTCACTTGACTTCACTGGGCTCTATGTCCCAGAAGCACATTGTACGTGATGTCACACACGCACATTGACTGCTGGTTTTTATAACATCCAACCTTTTGCATGTAGAATATAGCTTCTGGATGTTTATACCAGGATCGTATAATGAACAGACTGCAGTGAGAATCCGCTGCAGTACATGAGCACAGATGTCATTGTTTGATATCCCCTTCCTATGCACACTGTATCATGGCTAGGTCACGCCGCTGTGTATATAACCCTGCATAACACATAAAAAATTCATAAATGTACATATCAGCCATTGTAGGGCCCAATAAAAAAAGCAATTGCTTTATAAGTAACAATGATTGCATATACATTTTGCAAATACATGGTGGCATATAAGCTCTATTGTATGTGCATTTCACAAATGCGGCAGTGGTTGACATTTTATTATTTGTACAATAATATTATTCAGCAGACATCTATATCTTCTGGAATTTTCTCCTTGCATTGATGCTATACCAGTTGCACTGATTTGTTGCCAATGTTTTGTAGACCTTTATGAAAGCTGGTGAGCAACTGAACTACAGATAGCAATAAAAAATATTTGTTTCAACCGTTCTATGATTTATTTCATTGAAAATCACTGAACAGGACTATTTACTTCTACATTTCCAGGAGTCCATTACTGTGCCTGATCTGTGGTTTATAGTAGGGAACAATATTAAGGGATCAATAATGTTGATGTCTTTTTCTCATGTATTGTAGGTGATTATTTTTCCTGATTTAAAAAAAATGTCTCCAATATTATAGATATCGCAGGCGCTTTACTTATCTTTTAAATTGTGGTTCTTTATTTGCCCCTTATTGCAACTTTCATATTGATTTGTCTTCTATATATTGTGGATCCTGGGGCTAAATGATGAATCATGCTATGAAGAGAGTATATTTTATTAAGATCCTTTTGTTAATAGACTGAACACTGTAGACTTACAGAGCTGGGAAGACCTGTGAGCATAAATATAGTCTCATGTTGTAATTTAGACTCATACTCAAACATAATAGTGGTCTGGGGCACACTATATAAAGCACATATTGGGTATAAAGTACATATTGGGTTTATTAAGGGTCTGGGAATAGCACATACTATAACACGTGAGGGAAATATTAGGGGTCTGGAGATGGCACACTATGTACTGTGTATTCTAATAACCCATGTATATTTATGATAATATGTGCCATTACCAGACCCCTAATATACCCAATATTACTTTAAATAGTGCACCATATCCAGAGCCTTACTATACCCCACATGTATCACAAGCATTTGGACACCCCCTTTAACAACCCTGCATTTTCCACTGCAGTAGCCACATATGATGGTATGCCTAGTTTACAACTTTGTCAAATGTACTGTGCCAAGGGGGTGTGTCCTGTGTCACCAAAGAGGTATCTAAATGGCGATGTCTTTATTTATTCATTGTTAGATTTAACCTTATTATGAATATGAATGGGAGCACCACTGACTTCTTCACCTTTGTAAAAATTCTAAAAGTACATGGACCGTATTCACAGTAAGGAAGGTTTTAAGAAGGTGCGAATAAACACGTTTCCGCACCTATCTTAAAGCTTCCTCCCCCTATTACCCCCCCTTTTTTTATTTAAGAGTGACCTTGAGAAGAATACAAGCATTCTTTCCCAAGAAAGAGAATACGAACAGTCTTTCCCCTATCCCGCCCTCCCCGGCTCATTAACATACCTCCCCCCTACCACTCTTCTTAAATCCTCCCTGAGGCTGTCTGGGCATGCTCTCTCTAATGCCTAAAGTGCGTGCGATCTTTAAAGACCACAGGTACTCAATCTACGTACCTAAATAGTACATAGATTGCGTAAATGAGCTACTACACATGCATCGTATCTAATTTCTTATTTCTCCGCACTTAAGAAGCCCAAGCTTCTTAAGTGTGAATCAGGTCCTATAAGGCTGCCGCTGCATAAAGAGGAAACAAATTGTATTTAACATTTCTGTCTCTTTTATTGAAATCACGTTACCTCTGCTAACTACTAGTCTTTTATCACATCTTGGCCTCCAGGAAACAGCGTCCAGGAACCTCTGATCTTCAGCACACCCCACTAGGTGTCTCACATCTAGCCTCACTTCTGTGTCTACTTCCCGAACGTTCGGCCTGGCAACCAAGCCTTGGTTTCGGGAAACAGTGCAATGGGTCTGGATATGGGGAATAGATAAAGCAACAAAGCGGGTACCTAATAGTGTAGAGATCACTTAGGATATTATTAAAAAATATAATAAAAAGCAAATATACTCACAAAATTTTTTGACAGTCACAGTGGAAATGTCAATATACGCATGTATTGATACAAACTGAGTAAAGCCGATATTAAGCTCGTGGATCCTTGAGGCATATATTAATTTTTACAATGACTGGAGGTAGTGGCTGATATCAGCTGTATCATTGTGAGGCTAGACACATTAGGTGTGCTGAAGATCAGAAGTTTCTGATCAGAGTGCTGGGAACGAACTGTGAGCTTTTCTATCTATGAAATATCTATCACATTTTTAAGAGTCTTGCTACCAGTTATACTAATCTACCTAGCACTAGTATTTCTGATTTGATGCCAGACAGGAAGGGGCCCGTTGTTACTCTCCACAGGTCTACAGCAGCAGGCATTAGCGATAGGAGACAGATGAGTCACTGTCACCAGTCTCCTACTGCTGATGCCTGCGGCAGAAGAGCTGTACCGGGCGACACATCAGCTGGCCAATGAGTAACGAGGATGTCTTAAATATAAGCCTTCCCTGCACATCAGCCTCTTGTGAATTGTTCCTGCAGGTCTGCGGCACTCCACCGGAATGTGACATCAGGATATGTGACATCACAAAAGGGTGGACTGTCATGGCCAGGTGGCAGCCCGGGGTACGGCCAACATTTTTTGGCATCAGGGAGATTGACAAACTCTTCAGGACGTCATTATTTTCATGAACTTCATCATATGTGATTAAATATACCAATTTTTCTATGTACTGGATAAGGTTTAGAACTGAAGTAATATAAAGTCATTATTAAATTAAAAACCTCAATATATTTTTAAGTTTTGTCATTGAATTTATTAGTAATATCAGGTATATTAATTTGTCATTAATGTGTCATTTCTTTTTAGGAACAGTTAAAATGTGCAAGTGTAGTACTTTTATTTACGCAATTTATGTAGTATTTAATAATGGTGATCCCTTAAGAGCGATTTACAAAGCCATTCTTAATGAGATAAGTGAGAAGGCGTGCTAAGAAAAGCTAAGAAGGAAGTTAAGAAAAGTGGGTGGAGGAGAGCATTTAAATGTGGCAGACAGGGGGCTGTTTGCCAAGTACGTTCGTTCTTTAACAACTTAAAAAGATACACACGCACGGAAAGATGAGGCTACCTTTGGCCTTCTTAAATCAGTTAAGAACAACAATGTTCATAACTGTGAATCCGGTCAAAAGTGAGTACAGTAACTCGGCTGTATGGACTGGAGCGTGCATGCGCCCTCTAGATGTTACGCTAGTTTTTCTAATGTAATTAGCATTGACAAAAGAATTAGGAGCAACAACAAAAGGGAGCAAATCTACACCTGGACAAACTGTATGCTAAATTGTGCAGTGTGAAAATAAATACAGGGAAAGGACTTTGCTTTTTCTTATAGCCCACAAACTGAACAGCTTTGTATTTATACTACAATATAGAGTTTAACTAGGAAACATGACATCTTAACCTGTTAAAATTGTATCCCCTGCAGTACCTGACAGTTTTGCCTAGGTGCATATTTACTCCTTATATAACTATTGCTCCTTTGGACCAGCCTGTAAGTTCACATCTGATGGTTAAGAAAATTAAGCATCCCGCAGATTAACTTAACATTTTTGTAGTTGCAGCTGTAGTTAGGCAGATGTTATCTATCAGCAACAGCATAGATGGTGTTCAGCTATTCTCTCAGCATAACTTTGTACATTAGGGCTTAACCCTGTCCTAACTGTGTACTCACAGTATGCAAAACAATGGGCTGGATCCAGACTTAAGTAAGTGCTTGAAATTAGTTAAACCATGTTGATTGCAGGGGAGTCATATTTCATTTGTTGCAAACAGTATTAGAGTTGAGAGGTGATGTTTCTTATCCCAAGTCTAAATAACAGTGTGATAGTAAAGCTGTAACTTTAAATCTGTGTACAGTAAGCAATTCAAAGATATATCCCTGCATGCAAAAAATACAATTAACTTGACTCCCCCTGCAATCAACATGGTTTAGCCCAGGAGTAACTAATTCCAAGCACTTACTTTAGTCTGGATCCCGCTCAATATGTCAACAGAATGGCATCCAGCACAAAAGTCTGAATTAGGAGGATCTAGATCCATGTTGGAATCCTTATGACTACACATACATGCTCCCAAAATGCAGGCTTTTTCCGATCACAAAGAAAGGAAATCATCTACACTTGTTATGCCTGGATCCAGTTCTAGGGCCGGATTAACCTCAGAACATTTGGGGTGGTAATCCCGGGGCCCCCCACAAATATAAAATCTTCAGGGCTCCCGCAGCTGTCTATGAAGATGGATGTCTGTGATTGACATTCTCCTATTAAGTGCACTGCATTGTGGCAGTCAACATATTCCAGCGAACAGGGCCGCCATTGGGAGAAGACAGACTACTGTCCCGGGCCCGGAGCTGATGGGGGCCTACTATGATTAGTGGGCCAATGCACAGGGAAGAGTTTCCTGGTGCACCCCCCAGCTGTTAACACAAGCCCGCCCATGTGATGTCACCAATGATGTCACATAAGGGGTAGGGCCCCGTGGATGTGTCCTGGGTCCCACAACTTTTGACGGTGGCTTTGCGATATGGTATGCTTAGGAAAGGATGTCAATCACTAACATTCACCCTCAGAAACAGGTGCGGGAGCCCTGAAAATTTAAACCACTGCCGAAAGCTGCTATGATGCGCAGGCTGTCTGGGAGACGAAGGATGTGATTTCTCCCTTCTCCCAATCAGCTAGTGTATCATGAGGAACAGCATAAGGAGCAAGACTAGAGCAAGAAAGAAGAGAGAAAATGGAAAGATCAAGCAGCAAAGAGGTAAGTGAGATGCTTCCGGTGGATGACTGGGTGCGTGTATGTGTGTGTAGATATATAGCTCTGTATACCTATATCCAAGTGTGTGTAGATATATGGAAGTGCAGCTTAAGACATATATCTAGAGTTTTATATCTAAGCCAGGGGATCCCACAAACCATAATTGGCCCCTGAAGAGAACTAAAAATCTGACCAAATAGCCAGGTATATTATAATTCAGCGGTTCTCAACCTTTTATTGGTAAGTACCAGTTGGCCACTATGGAAACTTGTCAAGTGCCACTTTACATATGATGTAAACACATATCCGTCACCTATATTTTTTTTTTTTAGCAATTTTGTTGTTGTTTACAGATTTTTGCTGTGGTTTTAAGGTGCATTTTCTACATATCCCATTTAACCACCAAGATACTGTATTTTATGAATTATGTCCTCAGCCATTTGGTATCATGCTTCCTTACAACCAAGTATCACCTGACAGAGGTCCAAGTACTAGTACCATTGGTTGAGAACCCCTGATATAAATGAATCTTAGATGATTTATGTACAGATGTACAATGTTATAAATACAGATAAGCCTTGCCTCAAAACATATATTGTAAAAACATGTTTTTCAGATCAATTATATAAAGTCAGCGATTTATAGCATATAGTGTAGCAATTCTGTAAAAACAACAAAATGATGTGTAATCACATATAAGCATTTCACCCAAAAAAGATTATTATCTAACACAGCCTCAGTCTCAGTATATGGCAGTATAATAGTACTAATGTAAATTACGTGTCACTCTAAACATAGCCAGGTGCTAATGAAGCCCATTTAGTATGACAACTGCAAGAGAATGTAAATGCTACTGCAATGTGCTTTCCTTGCTTAGATTCTTTTCTCTAATTACATTCAGTCAATATCTTCTTAGTCTATTGATGGCTTTCTAAGTAACTTTCATCTGTGCCTTAAGCTGATTCTCACAAGCTGATTGGAATGCGGAATTGCTATAACAGATAATATCTTATACTAAAATTGGCAGATCTGACTTCTGTAATATAAATTAACTAACCTTAGTATTTCAACCTAACATTGAAACAGTTAACCAGGTAGAATAAACTAGCTGCAAGGTGCAATATTATTGCCGCATTTAGGTTTACTTCTTACTTAAATATATATTTCTGTTTACTAACTACAGTAGAAGTCAAGCACAGACCTACAATTGTATTCCTGTAGACTATGTTTAAGTGACAGGATTCAAGGGACGTAACATAGTTTATTGTATTATCGCAGTCAATGGAAATAACATCATGAATTCCTGAATCTTGAATTCTGTGGTTCACAACAATGGGGGTGGGAAGGATACATGCTCTGATAAGTGTCCAGGAACACTACCTGAAACTTTAGTCGTCTGCTGGACATTCTCTAAGAGTTGGCAAGTATGAAAATATTATAACAGCACTACAAATATGTGAGACTCTCACATACAGACAGAGGTGATCAGAAAACTGATAATATATTTGAATATAATAATATTTGTTTCACACTTGTGTATAAAAATATAGTGAAAGTGGTCAAAGGCTCTCTCTTCAGGAGAATTAAACAGCAAGGGGAATACAGAGTAAGATAAGACTGTATATTGTGAGAGATATATTATTTAAAATTAAAGTTTGAAAAGGACAAAAACATTCAGCTTTTATGGTTATTTTATGATTTTTTTTCCTTATGCACTGAGTTGGATTGAATTGTCTCAGATACAAGCTCAAAAGTTTCTTCAGTTATATTTTTTATAAAAAACATTTTGACAAAATACTCCAAAGACATGTGTTTAGAGTTTTAGCTGATATTTGTTCAGAGTAGACTTAACCTTCTGTAAAGAGGGAGGGATAATGCGCTACCTCACCACTAGTGGTTTGCTCCACTGAACTACTCAAATGTATACACAACAATCTTCCTCTGTGACAGATTGCCTGATTGAAGACTAACGTGCAATTGATTTTTTTTTTTCGTTTTTTCAAGTAAAAAATGTATATTTAGTATACCTTGCAGTTGATAACAGCATTGAATGATGGTCCTTCATTCATTCCAATGGAGATATCAGTTTACAGATAAGCAAAACTTGTTTTTAGCATTTAGGCCAGCCATGGAGACAACATTAATACCCCTCCTTCATCATGGCATAATGTCAGCTGTCCTTCTCAGATGCAAATCATGTAGCTTACAGTCTTTGGTCCTGCCACTGTGTTCTGAGTAATTTGGGCAAAGGGCCTGTTACTGGTATCTCTATGTACCACACTGTCACAGGGCCTGAGTAATCCCTCCAGGAAGGAAGGACTCTAGGCACATTCCTAATGGTAAATCCACTACTATCTGTACTGCCACAATCCCATTCAGTCTAGCCTCTCCAGGCTGTGTCATCTGGTCCAATCAACAGTGTCATAATTTTCGGACTAGGCCCTATCTGTGTGGAGTTTGTATGTTCTCCCTGTGGCTGCATGGGGTTTCCTCCGGGTGCTCTTAACCCTAGCCATTTTGTGTGTATGTCTGTGTTAGGGAATGTAGCTCCAATGGTGCAGGGACGTGAATGGGAAATATTCTTTGTTAAGCACTACGTAAACTGATGGTGCTATAAAACCCCCATGTTAATAAATAAATAATGTATATACTTATTTTTTACTGGAAAAAATGTGGCTGGGGCAGGGAAGAGTAATTGTTTTACTGCTAGGTCCTGATTCAGAGATGGAAAATAAGAGAGGAAACTTACACCTGGGCAAAACCATGTTGATTGCAGGGGGAGTCAAGTTAATTGTATTTTTTGCATGCAGGGATATATTTTTGAATTACTTACTGCACACAGATACTGACCAGCTTTACTATCACACTGTTATTTAGACATGGGCTGGGAAATATCACCTCTCAACACTAGTACTGTTTGCAACAGATGAAATATGTATCCCCCTGCAATCAACATGGTTTAGCCCAGGAGTGACTTTAAGTTCTTATTTTAAGAACTTTATTAAGTCTGAATCAGGCCCAATGTGTTAACATCCAATAGAGAATGTAGGACATATTGTTGAAACAGGTACAGTAAAAATTCACCTGTTGCATGATATGCCAAGCTAGTCGAGGACATACTGTACTTATAAATCCAACAAAATCACTGTGAAGGTACGGTTTTGTTGACCTGCTGTATAATGCATATATATATACCATTACATGAAACCTGACTACTAGTTCTGTTTAATCACTTCAAGCATCTTTATATCTGGATCTGTGTATTCCTTTGGGCCTACATTTTCTGAATGTTGGGAACACTAGATCGGTAGATAAAGTACCTGACATGTCAAGGCAGTCAGTGCACTATTGGACTGAAAAGAACAGCAGCACATACATTGGAGAAAGGTTGGCTGTGTTCCACTCTACCTGACATATCTGCGATTTGTTCCATTCTTTTGTTAGCCTCTCACAGCTAAACCACACTTTAAAAAGTAGGTTACTTCCCTGCTGACTGCCACAGGCATGGATATAAGTTTGAAGAATACTGTATGAACCCTTGCAGCGCACATTTTGTTGTCAGGGACTATTTATCTTACCATTGTATCTCTACTGTTTGTTTGTTTTTTTCTTCCTCCAGAACAAATATGATTTTTTTTTCTTTCCATTTTTCCCTTTTCTCTTGCTTCTTTCACAGAAAAGTCTATAAGTCTGATTATGGATGACTACAATGTCTCTGCAGAGAGCCCGCACACTGGTCAAGGCAGGCAGCACACAATTAAATGCGGATGGCTGCGGAAGCAAGGAGGTTTTGTGAAAACCTGGCACACGCGTTGGTTTGTCCTCAAGGGAGAACAGCTCTGTTATTTCAAAGATGAAGATGAAATGAAGCCTTTGGTGAGTAAATGGAACATACAGTTGAGCAGGTTAAAAAAGATATTACAAATCTTATACAAAAGGCATATTACATAGTATGTCTTGTGTTATTGCAACTGACCAACCTGGCGTTGTGGTATTGTGTGAACAGACCTTATTGCCTTATTTTTTATACAAATCAGACTATATATATGAATTTATATTGCAGATTTTTATATGTACCCCATAAAGGTGTGTATTAAAATCAGCGAGTTTTAGGTACCGTAATAGATGATTATAAGCGCAATTAGCATTGCAACCAGAATAACGTGGGCTTCACGTTCAATGGAGTCAGACTCTTAATGTCTAATCAGGATTGACCATATAGGGGGACAACCAGCTGCCCTGTGCCACCCCCTAAGGAATTTTAAGCTGAAGATCTTTGCAAATTCTTTGGTATTTTCATGGAAAAGGAGAGAGAGAGTGTGTGTGAGAGAGAGAGAGTGTGTGTGAGAGAGAGAGTGTGTGTGTGTGTGTGAGAGAGAGAGAGAGAGAGAGAGAGAGAGAGAGTGGGAGAGAGAGAAATGCAATAAATGATAATTCTGCTAAAGCATACATTTAATAGAGAAATAGTAGACAGATGTAGTAAAACTTTATTGTTATTAACAAGGAATCTTAGTATGCATCCTTCAAGGAATAGTCAAATAGCAGGAAAAGGGGGAGGGAGACAGAAGGACCGCACAGACCAGAAGTAGAATAGAATAATATTATCAATAGTAACCAGACAATGCTGGAAGGGTGCTACTATACAGGTGATCCATAAATCAGATAATGTAAAAAGAAGAAAACAGCGGATCATTTAATAGTGCACACCTAAGGTAATTAGAGGGATAATGAGTCAAATAATGTCCTAAAACTTAACTTTTACTAAATATAAATAAATGAATATGGGGCGAAATATAGAAAAGTAATACACGCTGCTAAAAAATATATATTTTTTTTTATATATAAACGTTGATCAGAAGGATTGTTATTTCACGGCTCTAATAAATAAAAAAAGAAAAATACAATATCTGTAGAGATTAATTGGACTGCTGTATACCACCAAAAGTATAATCCACAGGAACCAGATCAGAATGACTACCTGGTCTAGTGATAAATATCCATATTACCCTAAGTGGTGCCTGCCGCCTCACGGCGGAGCTTCGCCCCACAATGGGGATATATCTGGCCCTGCACTAATCTAAAGTGCTCAGATACCCCTAGGGAATGTGTGTATCTGATCTGTTTACCAGGCATAGAGCAGTCCACACCTCTTATAATGAACCGTGAAATAAATGAAAAATGCCAGCAGGTTCAGTTGCACAAAATTGTAACTATATTTCACCCCATATTCATTTATTTATATTTATTAAAAGTTAAGTTTTAGGACATTATTTGACTCATTATCCCTCTAATTACCTTAGGTGTGCACTATTAAATGATTCGCTGTTTTATTCTTTTTACATTATCCTTAAAGGAATAGTCTGCTTGGATGTTTCCATAAATGGTCCTTTGCAAAATTCTAAATTGTCAGGATGACCATTATTTATGTACTCACGTGCACTTATCTGTGTGATTGTTAATAGCTCAAGGATCAAGAATCTGAGGCTGAATTCTTCCTCTGAATCTAGCGCCTCCCACCCTTCCCATGCAGCCAAATATTGTGCTCTCTGCAGTTTGTCATTGTGCTTATTTTTTAAGTGTGTGCAAGATCACTGTGTTGTACACAAGCCTTGCTGTGTTTGTGAGAGATTCGAATTAAATAAGTAAATATAACAATATTTAAAAAGGTTTTTGTAATTAAACAATCTGACACTTATTAATACAAAACAATTAACGTGAATTTCATTTTAAAAGTGACTATTCAAATAGTATGCATATGATTGAAACATTAACTTTAATAAGTAAAGAAAACAGGACATTTTCTACTATGTTATATTTGCCTTTTAAACATTTTCTAAGGGGAAAAAATGTAAAAAATACAGATTAAGGTTTGTTTCATAATAAATGCATGGTTAGTTTATAGTACGTGTTATCTTAATCGTCAGCAATTTGTGGAATGCCTTATTTTTATACACTTTGCATTAGTTACAATGACCAGATATGCGCTTCCAGCAGAAATCTCAGTACGCTTGAATACAAAATACAAATGACCCTGCAACAGGCCTTGGGAACGCAAGTTAGTGCCAGTTATAAAGGTCATCTATATGACTGCAGTGTATGGTCTATGGAGCAGACAAGCTAGGGTTTGAAAGACAGCTATTGTGTGGTGCAGCTGAAATATTGGAATTTCCAGTCCTTGATTTGCTATTTCCAAGAAGCAATGCTACATTACTATCCTTTTTGTCAAAGCGATTAATGGATGACAGAAAAAGCTTGCAGCTATTTTTACTTATGTCATTTGTCATATTAAAGTGTGAGACTTAAAACTATAGTTATATTCAGGGCTGCCAAAAGGATTTTGGGCCTCAGTAGAGCAACATTTTAGATACTTCCATAGTTGCTTATCATAGACACTTGTGTGCAACAGTGGAGCTAGTGTTATAATAAAACAGACAAATAAAAACAAAACAACAACTCTATCTTATAATTCTAATGTAATATACCGGTATATAGATTAGATAGGATAGATTAGATTAGATTAGATTAGATAGGATAGATTAGATTAGATTAGATAGGATAGATTAGATTAGATTAGATAGGATAGATTAGATTAGATAGGATAGATTAGATTAGATTAGATTAGATAGGATAGATTAGATTAGATAGGATAGATTAGATTAGATAGGATAGGATAGATTAGGATAGATTAGATAGGATAGATTAGGATAGATTAGATTAGATTAGATAGGATAAATTAGATTAGATTAGATAGGATAGATTAGGATAGATTAGATAGGATAGATTAGGATAGATTAGATAGGATAGATTAGGATAGATTAGGATAGATTAGATAGGATAGATTAGGATAGATTAGATTAGATAGGATAGATTAGATTAGATAGATTAGATTAGATAGATAGATTAGATTAGATTAGATTAGGATAGATAGATAGATAGATAGATAGATTAGGATAGATAGATAGATAGATAGATAGATAGATAGATAGATAGATAGATAGATAGATAGATAGATACTCATTCTTTTACTCGAAAACACCCTGCTGCAGACCTGTCACACCGCTGCAGACCAGCTGCACTGACCAGAAAAGTGAGTAAGACCCTATGTGGAGTTTCAAGGTTAGACTGTGGGGAGGTTAGTCTTAGGGTCAGGCTGTGGGTTGGGGAGTCTTAGGCTCAGGCTGTGGGGAAGGGAGTCTTAGGGTTAGGCTGTGTGAAGGTGAGTCTTAGGGTTAGGCTGCGGGTTGGGAAGTCTTAGGGTCAGGCTGTGGGGAAGGAGTCTTAGGGTTCAGACTGCAGGGAGGAGAGGGTTAGGATAAAGAGTAAGCATTAGGATAAGGGTTAGGGTAAGATAAATACTCACCTTTCAAACAAGGAGACTTCGTTTCGGGGATGATCGATTGCTTTTCCTGCCTACACCCCATTAAAGGCATCAGATTAAAATCTTACCTGTAGTATGCCTAGGAAAACAATATTTTTTTCTATTTCTTACCATTGATTATTCCCACTTATCGCACCAGTTGTGTGAGAAAACCACTAGTGCTTTCCACACTGGGGCTGGGGAGAGTGGAGGAGAGTCTTTTGTTTGTGTGAATTACATCCTTTGTCAAATCCCCTACCAGTCAGAAAATCCTTTTTATCTATTATTTTGATCAAATGGTTATTCAGCCATGTCTTAAATCTATAACCACAATTATCAGGTAGGGGCTTTAATTGAATAAAATGATTTTTTGAAATATGAAAGACATTTTTTCAAAAGCACTGTTATAATCATTTAATCTCAAGAATATTCAGTAAATGAGCACATTATTATTTGGGATTTTCATATTCTGGAGCTGCCAAGCTAAAAAAAAATCCTCAGGAAACAACTTTAGTAGCAGACAACAAATGTCTCTTGTCCTCAGTCCTGGTTACATTGTGCAATCACTATTTTTAAAAGATGTCTTACACATTAAGGAAACATCAGGCATCAAGTCTCTAACTGCTTATAAGATGATCTATTGTTTACAATCAGTGAATTGTTATTATTGTTGTTATTGTTATTATTATTATTATTATTATTATTATTATCATCATCACTATTATTATCACCACTATTATTATTGTGTTTCAATTGACAGGGCATATACTGTATACTAAAATTCAAGTAAATTATAATATAATAAATCATATATTACAAAATATTACGCAGTATGTGCGTGACCATAACCTTCATTCCAGACATTCCTCTACTGTTTATTAGAGAAATATGAACCTTCAGAATTTATCTAATACTAGTGGGAAAGATTACAATCATTATCTGCTCTTGGCACTCAGGTTGTAACTGATAAAGTCATGTGTGAAGAAAAACATCTTTTTAGAGATGAATAGGATAAACATGAATAATTAACGGGGAGCTAAACTGCATCAGCTATAGAAGAAAAAAATTACATGGTGGTCATCTAACAGTGGACAGTTCAGTAAACTGTATCAACCAAATTCTAGTCTTTCATTTGCTAATGCTACACCAAAGTCAAATGGGTAAATATCAAAGGGCAAAGAGAAAAGTGTTAGCACTTATAAAAGTAACAGTGGTATAGATATAGTAGTATAGAAAGAGACTAAGACACACCTTTTGTCTATTGTGTGGGATGTCTAGATTTACACATTTTTCAGAATACAGACACCTTTTCTTGCTAAGTAAATATACTTTTTAAATGTTTTAAATGTCTTAACTGAACTAGTGCACAAGTTATAAAATGTAATCAACATTTATATATAATTATACATTTATATGTGTGTGTGTGTGTGTGTGTGTGTGTGTGTGTGTGTGTGTGTGTGTGTGTAGAAAAAAGAACATAGAACAAAGAACATAGAAGATTGTAACACCGCACTAACTGTTAATAATGGTGATCCACATTTGTAGGGGTTTCTGGTAAAAGGAT